>WTSP01003893.1:0-48317 GCA_025331215.1 Actenoides lindsayi
GTGCCAATGGACTGGAGATTAGCAAATGTGATGCCCATCTAGAGGAAGGGCAGGAAGGAGGATCTGGGGAACTACAGGCCTGTCAGTCTGACCTTGGTGCCAGGGGAGGTCATGGACTAAATTAGCTTGAGAACCGTAACATGCCATTTACTGGATAAGCAGGCTATCAAGCCCAGTTAGCACAGGTTCCTGAAGGGCAGGTGCTGTTTGATGAAATCTCATCTCCTTCTATAACAAGGTGACCCATTTGGTAGATGAGGGAGAGGCCATGGATGTTGTTTACCTGGACTTCAGTAAAGCTTTTGACACTGCATCCTCAGTATCCTTGTGAAAAAGTGGCTGCCCTAGGCCTGGACGGGTGCATGCTCTGCTGGATCAAGTATAGGCTGGATGACTGGGCCCAGAGAATGGTGGTGAATGGAGTTAAATCCAGTTGGTGGCCGGTTGCAAGTGGTGTTCCCCCAGGGCTCAGTGCTGGGGCCACTCCTGTTTAATAACTTTATCCATGATCTTGACAAGGAGATTGAGAGCACACTCAGTAAGTTTGCAGATAATACCAAGTTAGGTGGGAGTGTTGATCTGCTTCAGGATAGGAAGGCTCTTCAGAAGGATTTGAACAGACTGGATCAATGGGCTGAGGCCAGTCATATGGGCTTCAACAAGGCCAACTGCCAAGTCCTGCACTTGGGTCACAACAACCCCAATGCAATGCTAAAGGCTTGGGAAGGTGTGGCTGTAAAGCAGACTGGTGGAAAGGGACCTGAGGGTGTTGATCAACAGTTGGCTGAACATGACCCAGCAGCATGCCTATGTGGCCAAGAAGGCCAACGGCATCCTGATCTATATCAGGAACAGTGTGGCCAGCAGGACTAGAGAAGTGATTGTCCCACTGTACTTGGCACTAGTGAGGATGCATCTTGAGTACTGGGTTCAGTTTTGGGCACTACAGTATAAGAAAGACATCAAGGTGCTGGAGCATGTCCAGAGAAGAGCAGTGAAGCTGGTGAAGGGTCTTGAGAATGTCTTATGGGGAGCATCTGAGGGAGCTGGTGTTGTTTAGCCTGCAGAAAAGAAGGCTGAGGGGAGACCTTATCTCTCTCTACAACTACCTGAAAGGAGGTTGTAGAGAGGTGGGTTTGGTCTCTTCTCACAAGTCACAACTGATAGGACAAGAGGAAATGGCATCAAGTTCTGCCAGGGGAGGTGTAGGTTGGACATTAGGGAAAAACTTCTATACTGAAAGGGTTATCAAAGACTGGAACAGGCTGCCCAGGGAGGTGGTGGAATCACCGTCCTTGGTTGTATTTAAAAGCTGTCTAGATGTAGTGCTTAAGGATATGGTATAGTAGTGGCATGGATAGATTTAGATAACAGTTGGACTTGATCTTAAAGGTCTTTTCCAACCCTAGCAATTCTGTGATGTGGTGCTTACTTAAACAGTTTAGTGGTGAACTTCATCGTGCTAGGTTAAGGGTTGGACTCAGTGATCTTAAAGGTCTTTTCCAACCAAAATAATTCTGTAATTCTGAATAACCTGTCTTTTCCCACACTTTTTTTCATATATAGGCCAACTCCTCATTCAGCAGCAAGCTCAGATTTTCCTGTATCTTAATTTTGCTACCAAGGTAC
Source organism: Actenoides lindsayi (assembly GCA_025331215.1). Lineage (NCBI taxonomy): Eukaryota > Metazoa > Chordata > Aves > Coraciiformes > Alcedinidae > Actenoides > Actenoides lindsayi. The sequence goes on from WTSP01003893.1 coordinate 1,630, forward strand.
CTGTAGACTTCCTTCTTGTTGCCCCCTCAACTCTCAGCCGTTTCAGCTCCAGTCAAGCTCTGACCATCCTGAATGCAACTTTGCACATGGATGATCTCTCTTTCATAGCCTCTCCCTGCTCCCACCTTTCCAATGCCTGCTTTTCACCTCTGGAATCCTCAGGGTTTCTGAGTTCAGCTAGGTCATGCCTGCCCCACTTTGCCAGGGACATCCTGTCAGTCCTTAGCAGTTACTTAGTTTTCAAGAGAGTCCTCTTGTCACAGAAGGCCAAATCCTGTCTCAAATACCACCAGCAAACCCAGCCCTTGAGTGCAGTGGCGAAGTCAGTGCAGCAGCCCGAATATTGTTGAGAAGTCAACAAATATCTGAGGATGGCAGAAGTGTCCTCACAAACTGACTGTGAAAGTAAGTCTATCGAGATCCATTCTGGCAAAAACTGTTCAAAGGTCGGTAATATTTGAGCAAACAAATTCTGTCCCAATACTTTTTGTGCCTTGTATGAAATGCATGACTTTAAAAACTCACAGCAATCAAACCTCAACTTCAGCAAGATTTTTCTCCTCAAGTTTCCTCCTGACCTTTATGGATCTGAACGAGTATTTCTTTAATTTCCTTTCCCCACCTTTCCTTTTTTCTTTTTTTTTTTTTTTTTTAGCCCCCCCCCCCCCCCTTGTTTTTTGGGGTTTTTTTAGGTGATGTTAGATCTCTGTTTTTTCAATAAAGCATAGGAATTTGTAGCAATGGCATTAGTAGCTCAGGAAGTAGAAGAGTGAGAGCAGTCCATAGAATATTGTTGATCAGTGCTGCTCAGGTGAAGTGGTACTAAAGCAGTTTTATATCAGGATTCATCAGCAACCCCAGCAGGGAGGATGGCTGGGTTGCTTTGTTAATGTACTCCTGTTGTTCTCAGTTACTTAAATATCTGTTAGGGGTCAGTGACAGTTGGGCACATACTAGGGCTGTTCCCAACAACTCTGAACAAGGAAAGGAGAGCAAATGAAAGTAATATTATCTCAGGTCAGGCTGATAAATAGATTCTCATAACCCTGTTCTTGGGGTTTTTTTCCACTTATTTCTTCATTCTGTTCTAGAAAAAGTCATGTACCTACTGCAACATTATTTTTTAAGAGGCAAAAATAAATATAACTGTGACATAATTCTTATCCAACTTAGGGAATAACAAAAATAATCATTCAGTGTAAGTTTGGGTATCTTTTTTTTTCTATTTTATTTTTGTTGCTTGGTTGGATTTTTGTATGTGTGGGTTTGCTGTTTTGTTTGTTTGTTTCACTTTTCCAGGCTCTATTGCTTAATTTCACATCTTTTAAACCTAAAAGTGTAACTTTCATAACAATACACTTAATTGTACAGACATTTTCACACAAACTGGGACTACCAAACCATTGTAATTACAAGAGTAGTGGAGCCTCCAAAATGTCTGTTTAATTAAGAATGAATTTCAACCTACTGAGAACTTTTTCTACCTTGTCATAGTTATTTGGAATTGAGGCTTGGGTTTTTTAATTATAGCTTGTAACATAGTATGGAAAACCATATTTTATTTTTTAAGTTTACTTTTGTAGAAATATGGGTATAATTATATCAATATATATGTCCATGTATAATTTTTGCCAGATATAATGCTGCCACTTTTTCTGAAGCATATATTGTTTTAGCTATAATTGATTTTCAGATTGACTCTTATTGAACAGTTTTTCTAACTATACAAAGTGTTATCAGGTTAATGTGTGTATGCTTGTGTTACAGAAAGTTTAGTCCATCTCCAGTGTGGCTGAAGCATAATATGGGAGTGTGTGGAATTCTGTGCCTGACTGCATTACAAGTTTTGCAGGAAACAACGCAAATAACTCTGCTCCTGTTGTTGCATGTTTCTCCCCCTTTTCACCTACTTTAGAGAGCATATTCTGATTATTGACATTTACACTGTTTAAAAATCAAATTATTTGGCTTTTATGTGTAGTGTTATGGAAAAAAAGGAGTTGTTCCCTTTTTTCTTTACAGTCAGTTTATCTTATTTTTGTCTCTTTATAAACAGTTAGAAAAGTGGCTGGTCTTTCAGCACATCCATTGTCTCACTGACTTCAAGCAAAGTACCCAATGATGAGGGTCTTGCTTTGACTCCGGCCAACTGTGACATATAGATTGTTTTTAAAGATTATATGCCATGGCTGTGCGAAAAGCAAAAATGTTGTTATGCTTGTACCCTAACCTCTGTTCCTAGAGGTTGATGGACAAATCCTTGCTATCATTAGCTTGGCTACATGGTTGAATTTTGCTTGTTACTCCAAAAATTGCTGAGAAAGGGATCCAAATAGCCACTTCCATAGAAACAGGGAAGTGGTGTCCTTCCTTATAGAGTACTATTCACCAACAGATGTTAAAAAAACTGCTGTGAGGTCCAGGCCTCAATGCTGATAGCTGACAAACTGTTGTCCTCTGTCACATCTCTCTCTTTTTTTTTTTTTTTTTTTTTTTTTGTGTTATCTAAGATGGAAGAATGCTTTTCTGATAGCTCTTACATTGTAGTCTTATCTTCCTGGGAGATTATAAAAGCAGCTGTGAGCAAGGTTCACTCTTCAACTTCTCTCCCAAAATCCCCACTCCAGGTGTTAGAGCAGAATTCATATCTCATAAGAGACGTATATGTTGTAGGAGCATTTCGGAGCAGACGAGGAATGAGAACATGCAAGTTGTTGTCATAGTTAGACTAGTACAGTGAATTAAATAGTGTTCAGATGAGGGTTTGGATAAAATATTAATAACCAGCCAAAAGTTAATCTGTGAGAACTGTGTTAGTCCTTTGGGCAACTCCTGAGGCTTGTAAGTAGAGGAAACGATTTCTGAAACTGAGCCAAAGCACCCTGGCCTTCATTTCCTTGTCTGCCCTAATTCTTCTGGGTGTTTAGCAAAGCAAAGAGTGAGCAACAAAAAGTGCAAAAGATAGAAAGCCAGAATGACTTGCCATTAAGATGGTGTTTGCAGTGTTAGAAATTTGGCTTCATAACTTCTGGTCTTACATTCTCTGTGTTACTGGATATGATGATATATTTGGAAGGCCCTGTGAACACTAAACCTTTTCATTTAGATGAATTCAGTCCTTTTGGCTTCAAATTCAGTAGCCTAACATGACCTTTTTTGTCATATTCCTACCCAAAAGAAAATGCCACACTCCAGTACTTTTGCAGCATGTAGGTCTTCCAGGTGAAATACTACTAACCTTCCATCTTTCCTGTCAGCATTAATGTGATTGGAGTACACTTTCCCAGTGTGGAATGGTGAATGGAAATTTAAGCATATATTTTTACTGATTAGGAATGGGAGATCCAGCATGCTAAGTGTACCATTTTTTCCCCTTTTTCCTTGCAACATGACAACTGCCATGTTTGCTCGCTAAGCTGATTTTGAATAATAAGCCTTCATGCCTTTATTACTTGAAGGTTAAATGTTAATGTACTTTATAGGGGACTGTACCTTGAAGTAATTTATAAGATGAATACAAGATCCAAACCCATTTTTATTATTCACAGCTAAAGACTTATCAAGGATTATGTCAACTATTTTGATTTTAAGGTTTAAGCTAAGCCTCTAAGATTTGATTTAATGTGATTTTATGTCTCCCTTTTGTATTAAAAGTCACAGAAAAGAAGAAAATCTCAATGGACCTGTGACATGACAAACAATATCAGTTTTTCAGGAGCCATTATCATTTCTCATGTCGTTGCAAACAAATAAGGAAGTTTTAATCCAAGGACAAATGTCATGTAACACTTCTATCTGCCATCTCCATGTACATGTTCATATTTAAAAGTATCATGCAGCATTAGCAAGTTATTGCACTGCATGCTAAAAGTGTTGTGAAAACGTCATTAGGGCATACATTAACCGGCTGTGAAAACTCATTACTGTGGTTATAGTTAATATTTCTAATTGCAGTTGATTGTTGATGTGCAGGATTTATCTTTTTTAGAAAATCTTTCTATTTTAGAAAATCTTTCTACTCATCCAGGCTCCATAAATATATTTTTAAAACCTAGTATGCCCAGGTAACATGTGGCAGTGAATGTTCTGTTAATACAGCTGATAAAAAGATTTCATCCAGAAAAAAATAAAATAAATTTGAGATAGAAGTCTTAGTCACAGATTGAGCAAATAAGGAAAGAAGGGTGGATGTTTCTTTCAGCAGAGAGATGAGACTTATTACTGCATTTCACATTTGCTTTCACTTATTGTGCAAATAAGCATAACAAAATTGCTTACAGTTTTCAAAATAAGGCAAAGATACATGCCCACTTGATAATATGTTCCATTATTTCTGGCATCTTAATAATGACCGCAGACTCGCTGCTTGTTGAGATATATGGGGTTTCTTTATTTTAGATAGTAGCCTGATTCAAGAAATCAAAACACCTCTTTCTCAGTTTAAGAGACTATCAATGGAGTTGATCAGCAAACAAACTACATTTTAGGGATGGCCTGAAATACTGTATGTCTAAGAAGGTCATATCAGTGGAGTAATTTTGGACAAAATTCTTATAGTAGGTAGGAGGTATCATACATAGTCAGTAGGTAAATAGAGTCCTGAACTGCTGGTGGACTCACCAAGTATATGTTTCACTATCTTCTTTTAAGATAGCCACATTCCCGGTATATTTTCTTTATGTTGTTTATTCCTATCCAGTTCTCCCAAATGTTGTCTTTTTCCTCCTGTAATAACTTCCTAAACAAAAACAAATGGAAGGGGGAGAGGGGTGAGGTGAGGAAAGGCCTTCAACTCTCAAAAATTTTTCATGATCTGTTGGTTTGCATTGTCTCATTTTCTTCTTCCAAACCTCATCCTTTGTCTACAAGAGCCCCATTCTCATCTGTGTTTTCCCCTTGTTCTCACTCAGTCCATACTGTTGTCTATCTTGAAAGTCTTGATGTTCTTTTCACCCACTGTCCTTCCTCTGCCCTCAATCTCTTCTTCATCTTTTCTTTCCCTCAGGATTTCTGCTTTGTTTGTTTGCTGCTCCTGTTCCTATGTGGATGATGACCTGATGTGGGTGTCCGCAGGCACCAGGTCCCTCAGTGAATGCATGAGTGCTCAGAGGTGGAGGGAGAGGGGGAGCAGACACCTGCTGGCAAAGGGCTCTCTCTCCAGCTTCCTCCCAACTCTTCAGTTTAGCAACCTCTCTGTAGCTCAGGTGGAAAGAGAATGGCTCAGTTCATCCCACAGACTTTGTGTCCTTCCTATATCCCTTCTTTTGTCTTCACAGACAGTGGGAGATGGGAGTAGGTATTCTTGCCCCTGAAACAGAAAAGGGTGTGTGGACAGAGGAAAGAAAATTGACCTCAACCTGACTTCTCGTTATATTTAGCTCTTAATGTATTTTTCTGTAATAACTAGTATGCAGTTCTTAAGGAGGGGAGAAAGAATTGTGGGAGTGTTATTTTTAGCTTCCCTGGGGCAGGATTTGTCTTCTGTTGGTCCTATCAACAATGTGAATATGTGATGCAATGTGGGGAATAACATTTCAAATAAACAGAAAAAAATTATTTCCCTTTGTTAGATTCTTGGCTGAGAATTGGCTGGCTGAGGAGAATGAGCCACTCTTTCACTTATAAGTGGATGCCTCCTATTGCACAGGAAAGTAACCTCTGCTATACTAATTCTGTGGTAAGACAAAGGGCCTCAGTCTTTCTTCAAGAGCTTTTATGATTACTTAAAAGAAGTTTTGCAATCTCATTGGAAAAAAACCCAAACCAAACCAAACAAAAAAACCCAAAACAATAAACACAACCAACCAACAACAACAACAAAAACCCCAAACAAAACCAAAAAAACCCAAGCCCCAAAGCAACAACTACTCAGTCTGAAGGGAATGTAAACAGAAGGCACATAGGAATTAAGTTTTTCCTTTTGTTTCACTGTACAATATGTAGATAGTATAAGTGTCTGTGACATGTGATTTTGTGTTCCCTGCTATCCCCACTCCTGAAAAAGTAGTGAGTTACTTTCTGCTAAAAGTAAAGTAAAAGCTAAAAAAAATGCTGACTCTAATTATCCTCTGAGAATTTTGCTGTTGGTTTTCATGGTAGCAGAATGTAACCCTGTGTGCTTTATCACAGGAGCAGACCTTCCAGAGCTCTGGAGAAAAAACAGAGGGAAGAAATGGTTAATAAATTTAGTGGAAAATATAGAAGAGAGAAAAAGACCACACAATTTCTAGGCAAGGGCAGGAACCATACCTATGGGGCTGTCCAGACTTTCCCAGCTTCCTTACGTTAGGAAACCTGGATCAGGAGAATTGAGACTCTTCTAGGCAGCATTTCTCAGCATCCTGATAGAGCCAAAACACACATCCCTACTCTGTGCTAAATTCTAACAAAACCCAGGGTTTTCTAGGCAGTGTTTTGCCAAGAAGAGAGTTTAGTAGACATACTGTTGAGTTTGGATGTGAAAGTAGGGAGTTGGGCATCTCACATGGGATCATGAGCCCCAGTACAAGGCAGCACACCTTACCCTGGCAAGGCTGGGACCCTCTGCTCCCACAGAAGCAGTGTCTCTGGATCTGCTGTGTTTGCAGGGACTCAGTGGACATCAAGACTACTACTGAATACTGAGTGGGGTTGCTTCACACTGAAAAGCTGTGAAACAAAAAGTGTAATTTGCTATAGCCTGTATAGCACTACTTCAAGAACTATTCACAGTGACTGAGAGACAACAGCAGAGCCAAGTACCATATCTGCTAAACGCCAAGCTGCTGTAGAAATCTGTGACCTGTGGTTGTCATGGACTGCACTCCAATAAATCAAATCTGGCACTTTTTTCTAAGAGTTGAATTTTGCTTTTGGAGGAATGAGGGTTTTACCTCATTGTGGAGAATGTGAACTTTTGAGGGAAGGAGAAGGGAGAGTCAAAGCATCGTGTAAACCTCTGTCCTGAGGCTGAAAGTAAAGACACTGAGTAAATCCGAATTCCTTAAAACAATAAATGTATGTGAGAATACTTGGTCCAAAATTGCATGCTGAAATGTATGTTCCCACCTCTGTGAAAATGGACTTCACCAGCTGAATGAAATCTTCAGTCTCGTACCATTTATTTTTCCTGGCCAAATAGTATACTTAAAATGGAAGAATCACACAGGTGGCATCCGTACTTTTGATTCTGTGAGAAAAGATCTGATGAAATACATAGAGAAGCATGATGAAGGGAAGGTGAGTACAGTCTTTGTCTTGCATCTTTTCTGTTCAATATCTGGACCTAAAACCCCACTACCTTCTGTATTTGAGGAGTTTCAGTATTTTTAAAATCACAGTCCATAACAAAAATCTGAAATGAAGAAATCCACTGAAGGCTAAGTAAGCCAAACTCCCTTTCTTCCTACCACCTTGAAAAAGAGAAGGGCTTACTGGGATTTTTCTTGAATAATGTGGAGCAAACTCCATCCACAGCCTTGTGAACTTTTGATTTGTGTTTCCAAAGTTTCCACGTTGGAGTTTTACAAAATTATCCTAGGAAACGTTTCCCTCATGTGAACTTAGCATAGAATACTACTAAATCCTGGAAAGAAGTGGTTTCATAAAATGAAAGGCAACGGGGTGCTGAAGTTCTTCCTTTGTGTTTTATGGCCATGGGTCACAACATTAGTTGACAGTAAAAATGCTGCTGTGTGTATTATAGTTCCCGCTAGCCCCTGTGAAGGCCACTGGCTTCTGAAGAAAGAGAACAAAGCTCTGAATTAAATCTTCTTGCTGTTAGCTTCTGATATGTCAACAGTTGGTGGAGAGAGCTGGTGAGGGAAAAAATAACATTTACATTTTCTCACTAATTTAATGAGAAACAAAAGGACAAGAAGAAAGAGGGGTTGGTTCATTTTCTGTTTAGCTTTGACTTCAATGATTTTACAAGGATGGGCTAGGAAAATCAGGGAGCTGTACAGTATAATAAATCCAGAGCTTCTCGAGTAGCTGTGAGAAGATGATGCTGCAGTGCTGAGTTCTCGGGGTGTAATCCCGTAATTCAGCAGTTCCAGCCCAGTGAGTGCCACACTGCTTTCCACTGGGCTCATTTACGATCCCAAGCAGTTTCTTGCTGTCAGTTTCTATTTGCATCTTCTTCCCTATTTTTTTCCCTTTCTCTGAAATCTTCCCTGTCACATTTCATCTTAATTCTGATTTCTTGTCATCTTTCCTTGAGCAGTTTCAACTTTTCTTTTCTGCTGTCTCTCACCATTTCCATCATTGAAGGATTAATGAAGCAAACCACCTCTAGCATGAGCACAGTCCCTAGTTGAAAGCTTTTCTTTTGTTTCCTCTGTCTCAAAGCAAGTACAGGTTCTTCATATATTTGCTGTCTCTGATTTGCTTAATTTCTGCAGCTAAACCACAATTTCTGCTTCTTTCTTGCATCAAGCCTCCAACAGAAGAGCCTGACTGATGGACTCTTTATAGGGCAGTAAGAGTCAGTGGAGCACCATAGTTGGTGTATGCCATCATCAGTAGAACTAATAGTGTTTTGTACCAGAGATGGATGTAAGCTCTTCCAGTTGTAGACTGATATTTCTTGATTTCCCCTTTCTGTTTAATACTTTTACATTCTTAAAGCAGACAGATTAATCTTCATCTCTTTCTTCTTGTCTATGTTTTCTTGAGACTAGAAGCTCACTGCAAATTGATTTTAATCTGAGTACCTCTGGGTTATTATTTGGCTTCATCTTTTGTATAAACTAGTAATAAATTGTTGGTTGATGTTTTTCTGAGCCTGCAACTTGAACAGGTGTGTGCTATTGCTGGGTTCCCTAATTTCCTGCTAGTTTAACACTGTTCCTCTTGAGTAAATTCCATTCCTGTCTCAGCATTAGTCATGTGTAATCTTACAGCCACGAAACCTTCCTGTTGTTTGGTCAGTGACCCAGCCATCTAATTCTCCTTGGCAACCCTGTCACTCACTGTTTCAGCAAGCATATCCTTTCAGCAAATATATTCTACTGTCAGCATTTGCCAGTTGTTGCACCACATATCACTCACTGGTTTTACAAATTTTCACATTATTTTATCCCAGTCCAGTTGTCAGCACCTTTGCTGTCCTACTGATTTTTCATGCCTTTGCATTCCACAGCAACCTTTGTATGTTGTAAGATGCAATGAGATAGAGTAACATCAAAAAAGCTGAGCTAACTTTCTGATAGAGATGTCCTCAGTGCATTACCCACTGTAGGAGTTGATAGGCAGCAGGCGCAGCCTCTGAAGCCTGATGGTCCTTTTGTCCTCTCTGGAATGACCAGCTGAAGAGCTTCTCAGTTAATGACTAGGAGTGAAAATTCTTACTGTAGGAGTGCACTGTTTTTAGGACCCTTTCCCAAAATACCTGTATTTCAGTAACAGGCAGAGGAAGAAGTTTTCCCATAGTCAACACCATCCTGAAGTGATCTTATATGGCTTAAGACAGTTACTATACTTGCCTCACAGCTGCTTGACACTTGTAGGCTTAACAGATGTGCAATCTACTACATTGGTCGCTGTGAATATGAAGAGTGCATATTGTTTTCTTTTCAGTACTTCTGCACGTGTTTCGGCTTTAAACCAAAGTTTTTCAATAACTAACAATTTCATCATAGTATGCTTCTTTTGGGTCAAACACAATATTCTGTTACAATTAATGGATTTTTTTTGTTGTTAAAGTGCTTTTGAAGATTTGTAGAATGATGTAAAGTAAACTTTGCAAATACATAAATACAATATGTTTTTAAGAATGGTGTGCATTCATAGGTAAACTGGTAAAACAGGTCATCATGCCAGAACATTTGGGGCAGGAGGGAATTGAAAGAAATTTCATGTTGAACTTACTGATTATATATTCTTTTCACTTTCTAAGAAAGCATTACATGAGGGAAATTTGTCCAGAACTTTTAAATTCAGGTATTCTTGAGAAGCATGTGTATAAAGTATCTGATCTTCTATGAAAAACACTTGATCTTGTACAGAGAGATAACTCTGTTCTTTAGAATTCTTTAGAATTTTCTTCTTTCATGTACAAAATATATTGGATTAACTCTCCTGAGATGTTTACCAACATGTATTCAGACAACCTCTGGGGGAGTTTACCAGATCTCTAGATAGCCAGTAGTGGTATCCTCAGGGTAGACCGGTCTTAGGTTTCTGGAAATGAATAACTTAAAAAAAAACAACCAAAGACCAACCAACCAAAAAACAAAACCCCAATAAACACCACTAAAAAATGGTAAACAGTTAGGTGTTGCTTCAACCTGAATGATATGAGAGAAAATATGCTTCCATTCAGACAATGCCTCTGTGACTACATGAAATATTCAGGACTGTGAGCTGATTACCATAAGATGTAACACAGGAGAATTTATTTAAATAATGAGGAAAATTATAAATTCTGTTGATTATAAAGTATTTCCTGTAATACAGAGGCTGAAAGAGCCAATACTTTTGCCTTTGTAAGGAATAAAAAGCGTTCTGAGGCCAATGAGGTCCATATTAGAAAGATGTTACTTTTGCCTTCATTCTTCTCCTTTTTATGAAGTGTTGTGTCTGTTTGGTTTTTTGTTGTTTTTGTGTGTGTGTGGTTTTTTTTCTGTTTGTTGTTTTTTTGGTTTTTTTTCTCAGCTAGAAGATGTCACAGTAGAGATGGAAAGTCTCATCATGAATAGACCATAGACCCAACTCATGCTTCCAGCAAATGCTGTCTTATTTATATCTTGCTATCATGTTACTTAGAGTAGTTATCAAAAAGAATGACCTTTTCAAAAATATTTCCACCACATTTTTTCAGGGTAGCAAAATGAAATATAGTGATTTAGTAAATATTTTGAATGGGCAGGGAACTGACTTCAAATCATAGATTATAGGATTTAAAGGGATTTTGAGATGCCCTGAGGGAATACACTGCAGAAAATGACAAAGCAAACTTTTGTCTGCATTTCCTGAAAAATGTTCTTCTTGCTTGTTCTTTAAAAATTCTACCGATGCAAAGTGGATTTTCCTGGCTGCAGTTTCAGCCTGTTATTTCTTGTTCTTTCCATCATGGACACAGAGAATAAATTAATCCTTCACTCTTTCTGCAAAAACCTTTAATATACTTGAAGATTTTTTCAGTTAGTAACCTCAACTTGTTCAGTCTTTCCTTGTAGGTTATGTACCTTAGATCTCTGATCCTCAGGAATCTCTGCAAGCAACCCACATGGTTTTTTGGGGCAATACCTGAAACTGAACCCATTACTACAGCAAAATAGTTGAAAGCTAGGAAACACAGAAGCAATACAGTTTATGCTGTTGTCTATAATGCTGCTTTGATGTACGCTTTTTTTTTGCCAGATAATGACACTGTTGATTCATGTTGTTTGTGACCACTGTAATACCACATATTTGTCTGGTTTTATCAGGTTGATCTCCAGTGTCCGCTTCTGTAACCTTTTTTTAATTTATTTTTTTTTTCCTAACTGTAGCTGGCTGCGTGGAATGCTTATTCTAAAAAAAAAAAAAAAAAAAAAAAAAGAGTTCATCTAATATGCAAGATAATTTTAAATCATGGTCTCTTGTATTGTGCTTGCTGCCACTCATGTTGGTGTTACCTTTGTATTTAAAAAACAGACCACTTTTTCTCCATCACTCAAACCACTAATGAAAGTATTGAATCAAAGCTGGTACACATTGGACTCATTCTAATGTACCTCTTGATTTTTGGAAGCCTGTATTGATACCAGAATTGCCCTGACCCAGGTGCAAGACCTTGCACTTGGCCTTGTTCAATCTCATGATTTCACATGGGCCCACTTCTCAAGCTTGCTCAGATCCCTCTGGATGGCATCCTGTCCCTCAAGTTTGTCAACTGCACCACTTAGCTTGGTGTTGTCTGCAAACCTGCTGAGGGTACACTCAATCTCACTATGTCATTGATGAAGATACTAAACAGCACTGTTCCCAGTGTGGACCCTAGAGGGACACCACTTGTCACCTGTCTTCATCTGGACATCAAACCCTTCAGATGCAACCATCCAACTGTCTCCTCATCCACTGAACAGTCCACCCATCACCTCTATATCTCTCCAATTTAGAGCAAGGATGTTGCGAGAAACCATATCAAAAGCCTTACAGAAATATAGATAAATGATATCCACAGCTCTTCCCTTGTCCACTGATGTAGAGTAAGCTTGTGATTTAGCCAACAGCAGTCTAGTTAAATTTTCTGTTCCTCCTTTATAGTGGGTTAATTTGCTTTTGTGCTTTTATTATAATTTCTTTAAGGAAGTGTTAGCTTTCCAGATTTTCTTTAGGCTTCTGTCTTCCCAATAAGGCTGCAGTCTACCAGTTTTCTGAATATATTAACCTCCTTCATGAAATACAGGATTTTTATTTTGTTGTTCTTCTCAATCCTCCTTTTTAGAAGAACAGTTAATCCTGACATTCTGTCCTGTCCCAAAGTACTCTCTGCTTACCTTTCTTTCCTTACTGGATAGACTAGTATTTAAACTGCTCACCATTTTAGTTGTTTTCTCTCTATTCCACAAAGAAAATTTTAAAAATCATGAAAGTAACTTTAAGAAATGTCCTGATCTCCCTTAATACTCAGAAGCTAAGAGGTTTCACTGTCAAGCTGCATGTGTAGTATCTGCAGGCTTTGATAAATCCCTTGTCTGGAAGAATACCAAAGACCTCAAGCAAAGCATGGTCCATGGCTTTAATAGTTTGACATCATGTTACCAAGCAGAGATCTTACAAGATACTTTAAACAGTTATTATATTATTATTATTATTATTGGTTTTTTTTTCATTCTGACACAGCCATCTTATATGGTATCCTTATTTCTCCTCTGCAAATTCTTTCATTTGGAAGAACTTACTGAATTTCACTGATTAATTTAGAAAAGAATGCTATAGTGACATCTATGAATCTGTACAGTCCCAGCTGACAATTTCTGTATGCATTTTCTATATATACTTGGATACAATTATATTTTTTTGCTTGCTTTTTTCTTGTGTGCACACATGTACCATCATATTCAGTCTTCAACAGAATCGGGTCAGTGGTGAGGACAGAAGCAATAAATCTCTTTATCTCTGGCTTTTACTGAAGCAACACCTTTTAAAATATTTTTTTCTCTTGACTTCTTTCATTCTAGGTTGCTGACTGATTCAGGCAATGGAGCATTGTGGTCAATTGAATCTCCCAAAATCTAATATTAAAAGATGAAAGGGAAAGACCTTTGTGTCAGCAGAATGAACTGAGAAGTGTTCAGGAAGCACCAGTAATTCTCTCATAAGAGAGAGCACAAAAATGCATTTATATTTTACTATTTTCTATCTACTTTTGCTACTGACTTCCCTTCATTAATGTTACAGTTCTTTTTTTTGTTATAAAGATGGTGTGTAATTTCTTCTAGATACTTGATTTGAATTGTAGAAACACTGAAGAATTACATTTATATCTTCTTTGATGTAGGTGTCTTATTTAAGAATATTATTTTGCCTCATACAAAGAGAAAGAGAACATAACATATCTTAAGTGAAAATAAGTTTATCAGAGACGTGAATGAAAAGAATAAACATTCTGTAGCAACTGCAGAGAGCTTGTTTTTAGTTCGAGCTGCAGATATAGTTTCAACTTACTACTGAAGTTTTCCCCTGTTTCTCATGATGACTGCCCTCTAGATGCACTGACGGTGTAATGCAGTTAAGGGTCTGTTCACATGTGTGGTATGCTCCTCAGGTTTTGTAGGTAGAATTTCTGTAGTTAGATTTTTCAGATGAATATGATACAGCCAGCACAGAGATTAGAACATATGTGTCATTCTTGTTTGATACTGAATTGTGGTATTATGAAAGCTTCTTATTTTTATCTTATTTTTATATTGACATTTCTAAAGGTGCTTCTATGCAGATAAAAATCCAAAGAAAGCATAAAAGCCTCACATTTCTCTGATTAGCAGTTCCATTTTCATTTACCCATTTCAGGCTGAAGAGTCTGTCTTACACATTTCCCCTACATTGTGCACAAATAAGTGTCTACATTTCCAGCTTTACTGTATAATTAGCAGGACAGCTCAGGGCAGTTTTGCATTTCCATAGGACTTGCTCACAGAACTGCTGCAAAGCTATTTGGTGGTTTTTTGTTTTTCCCCTCTATTCTTTCTCTTCTTTTCCATCTCCTTTTTTTTTTTTTCATGTTGGCCTGATTGTCTTCAGGGCTAGTCACATTAATGCATAAATTGTTACTGTGGAATTCATGGCTTCATCTTGTCCCTTACTTTCCTGCAAAGCAAGGTCTGGTTTTGGTCCGTACGATAGGTTTACTTCGATGTTGATGCTTAAAATGTGGTAGTATTTTAAACTTATAGCAATGATTGCTACAAGTGTTTCATCTTTGATGGAAAGAGAGATGTAATAAGCTAGGACATGTATTTTCTGCAGGCATTGAAGCACACATTTTCTGACACATCAGGGCTGCAGTGTAAAGAAGCTTCACACTAACAAAAAGTTTCCAGCAGGTAATTTCTCTGTGTGACCCTGATGCAGAGCGCAGGCATCTCCTGTGTCACTTTTTCAAGTCCATGCACATCATCTGGGAATGACGGACCATTTCATGACTTTCCTTGAAATTCCATCCTGATGGAGTTTATCATCCAGTCTCTAAGCCTGAGATATCAGATGAGTTATTAGACAGGCTATTCCAAATCCTTTCAGACAGAGCACCATGTCAGAAGGACAGTGTCTACGTCATGAAATCATAGAATCACTCCTCTAGTCCTTAGGAAAATAAAACATAATATTCAGTGTATGAGTACTCTTGATCCCTGGAGTCAGTATCTGCTGCCTCAAAGCATAAATGCCCTTTCCAAATGAGCATGAGCAGAAGCTTTATTTTAGTATTCTGTTTGTCTATGACAGAATTTTCTTGCAACAAAGCCATCCTATTTATACACAGCTCTTCAGTAACAGCAAGGAATCCCTGGGAAGCTGTGCCTGGCCACAGGAAGCCTTGAAGAGGTTGTGTCTTGGGGATGACTACTTCTCAGACATAACCTCTCTGAGGCCTCTCATGGTGGGGCAAGGCTTCACAGTGTTTCAAAAACAATTAATTCTTGGTCAGCCTGGATGTGAAAGGAAGGTGCCCTCCTTTATGCTCTTGATTGAGTACAGCCCTCCTTTCCTTTAAGGTAGTTGACTTTGCTCTGGGAGGGGATAGATGGCAGCTTCAATGGCTTTGCTCCTCTGTTTCTCTGAGTGCAGAGCCTGCAGCTGTGACTCTTTTGCATGAAGGGGCTGTGCGAGGGGTTGGTGCCTTTCCATACTCTTCTGCCTCCCTTCATCTGGATCAAGACTCACTTAAGCACCACTTATACTCTGGTTCCTAGGATTTGGTTACATGCTATGCTCTGAGCATCTAGGTGCTGTATTTGTGCATGCCAAGGAATTATAGTTATGCATTACAGCAGATGTTTTATGGTAGTTCTGTAATTAGAACTCTGCACTATTATGCCAGAGGCACAGATTTGATCTCTTGCTCTCTGAGCTGGCAGGGGATGGGAACACTGCTTAGGCAGTGTGCAAAACCCCAGATGGACAGGGAAAAGGAATATTTTCTATTGCTCTGGAGTGGCCCATATAACTAACAGTGATGGTATTTTGTGTTCTTATGCCTTTCAGTTAAGGATCTCCAAGTGCTTTACAGGCATTCAGATGTTCTGTACCCCAATGAAACAGCTAGTGTGGGGTACAGAGGGATCCCTCGATAACTTACCTCTGGGCCATAATACAGCAGCTATCTAGCAAGGCAGGGCAGAATTAGTCAACATTTTAGGGTAGACAGTAAGCAATATCACTTTCAATTAAAACCACAGTGAAAACTGTGGTAGGCAGAATGCAATGGCACTTGGACCTAGACAGAGCCTTTGGGCCAATGTATCTATTTTGAGATGAAATTGCTGGGTTTCTTAATCTAAACACACATGCCTTCCATCAGCACCAGCCCCTCCCTGCCCCTAACATGATGATGGGTCTTTGGCTTTGTGATTCACTGGGGAAAAATGCCATTCCCTGACTGATCAGAAGCTGGTAGCCTGGCACTGAGAATTTCAAAAGAGCCAGACTGTGATCTGAGCCTCCACCAGTCAGAATTTCAGATTTGCATCAATAAACGTGGATTAAGGCCTTTGTGCTGCAGTCATCAGATCAAGCTTCTAGCTCCATTTAGCAGCTCCAGCCAGGATTCTGTATGCATTTTGGTGAATCGTTGTTGGCTACTTCTGTTTCCTTCAGACTATTTAGTACTATAATATACTTTCCAGTCTCAAATTGGAAGTCCTTTCATCTCAGATGCTGAGCAGTGTTTCCTTGGTAAATACAGAAAAGCCAAGGACATTCATTAAATTCACTAATATAAAAATCTGTGTGCAGGATTTTGGTTTGCCCTTTCTTTCACTTATCATCATCTTTTCTCGTCTCTTATGTGTCTATCTTAATTTCTTTCATTAGTTCTATTTCTTTTTCTTGTACAGCTTATTGTCACTTGTTACACTCCCCTTTAGCCATAGGGCCAAAATAATTGGCTTCTTCACTTCACTTTAATCCGGGATCAATGCAGAGATCTGCATTTTATCTGTCTTCCCCCCCCCCCCATATATTAGATTTTGTGGCCCTGTTTATGTAACTGCATCTTGAAATCTTTCACCATTCAGACTATTTTACATTTCTGCAATAAATTTAATACACTTTTTTTTTTTAATTAATATGATGCTTGGGTGGACATCTTCACTTCTCTGTTGTTGCTGTTTAGTCACAAGTGACAGTATTAATTTTTTTCTTGATATCTGCTGTTCAACAAGTGCAACAGCTGCAAGAAGGTTGGTATTTCCATCCCAAATGCTAGAAATCCAGTACAAGCTGTAGCCTGAAAAGCTCCTGGATTAACATCTCTTTATTTAGCTAAGTTGCTGACTAATTCTACAGAAACAATCAGCTATTATAGAACGTTGCAGAATTTGAGCCTGGGAACTCTGACTACTAAGTGACAAATGTAGCCATTCAGCACAGCACGGCACATCAGAATTATATTATCACTGGCTACCACCAAATTTTCCTCTTGCGTGTATAAAGTCTGGCTCGGTGATCCAAATTGTCCATGCTTGATTTGTTTTCACTATAATATGAACTAATATCAGGCTTGCTGTCTTCTGAAATAGCCTTGTTGTCTTCAATGCAGCATGGTGATGCTAGAGCTTTTCCTTTCTTTGGCACGTAGCTCAGTAGCACTGTGCTCTGGTGAAAACAGAACACAGATGCTTTCTCTGCACATGGATGATTTGGGAATAACTCCATTGGAACCTCGTGTCATTTTTTTCCAGATCACATCAGCAATTGTACCAACAGCAAAAGTTCCTCTGCCAGGTTACTTTGCAGAAAAAAAATGCCACTACGATATTTTAACCTTTCTTTTCTGTAGGTTTCCAGTCTTCTGGTGAAATCAGAGATATTGCTGTCTCTTTTTTTCCACTTTTTCTGCATGTTGTCATGAATGTATTTTTGGGTCAGGGAACATGACATTGGAAAACCACAATACCAATGTATTTGTAATCTACAGCTCTTTCTCTTCTTAACAATATTATTACAATTATCTGGCAATTTTTTTCTGCCATAGTTTCATAAAATCATCTATACACCTTTTTGAATTCATCTTTCATTCTCTTGTCTGTGTTTTCATGTTATCATTTTTGCAAAGCAGCTAAAGCATAGCAAAATCTGAAACTACTGCTTAAGATACTGCGATATGAAATATGCAGATGACCACAGCTATCCCATTAATTCTTTCTGCTGTCTCCAATTGAAAAGTACTAATCCAGCAAAGACAACATTTTTAACACGTCTATCCATTGATAATACCATATAGGACAAAATCTGCTCTTGATGGACAGTATTTGTTCTTCTGTTTGGCTTACCTATCAGTTCATATTATTTTCCGTTGAATGTAAATGAAGTTAGTGTATTTGTAACATCTTTGTCCTTCCTTCATTACAACACATTGAGATTGGTTGGTTGCACAGAATCTGTATCCAAGTATTGTATTTAATTGCCACATGTTGTCATGACCATGAAAATATCTCTACAAATAAGCCAGCTAGGTGAGCTTGTTAAGTCCTGTTTCCATGGATGGCGATCACTTTCAAGAGAATGCTATTGCTGCATTTGAAGTCTTCCAGTTCAGGAAGATTGCCAACATTTTTTTTTGTTGTTATTGTTTTTGCTGAGTTGAAAGAGATAAAACCAGCAACTTTTGGTAGACAGGTGTATCCCAGTTGTGCCATGCTACAAGGGTCTGATTTAACTTTGCAGGGTCCAATCAGTGAGGCAGTGTATTTGTAGAGGCTGATGGGCTGGGGTTGGTGAGCAGCAGCTCATTGGCCACCAGCAGGGATGTCTCCTGCAGGTAGGCTAGCACCTTGCTCTCATTCTTGTCCTAGAGATCAAGGAGACATTTCAGGTTTCTGAAGACTATAGATTGCTATCAAAGACTGCCGCGCTACCTGACGAGAACAAATGATAAGATTCCTTTTCAATATGTTGACCTATATAAGTTGGGGCTCTCATAGGCTCTGCTGTATATAAGTGGGCTATGCTCCATGGGGAAAGTGTGTGATTGCTATATGAATATATATGTGTTTAGTGTTCCATTGGTGCCGTCTTTGAAGTGCTGTGAAGAAGGTTATTGCAAGCATTGCTGACTTGCAATAAAATGGCTCCTTTTTTTTTTTTTTTCCTAAGACATCATAAGGAGCTAGACAAGTAAGGGTTAAACAGCATAAATACAATTTTATTTTTTCTTTCAAGTTACCCATCTATTTTATTTCTCTCATTCTTTCAGTTCCTTCCATGTTTATTTATATCTGGCTTAGAAGCCCGAGCTTCAGTGTTCTGGGCATTGCACAAACGAAGAATAAAGGCAGAGCCCCTGTGACAAAGGCTTTGCTTTTTAATGTTTATTTATTGTAGCCTGTTATGGAAAGGCTGCCTTTTGACAACTAAAGACAAAATGTATGTGTACAGGGAAATCAAATAGAAACTTGGATTCCCCTCACCCCTTTCAACCGTCACCAAAATAATTTGGTTTAACTTTTGCTGTAAAGAGAACAAACTTCTGTGGCATTTTTCAAATTCAATTATACAAGACGTTTCATTCTTTTGTTTGCTTTTAGAAGGAAATAATTAGCAGACATTTCTGTTTTCCACATGGATCTTAGTATTCTGCAAATAAGATGACATTATACCTGGGTAAACAGCAAAGTGATTATCAAAACAAAGTCAAATAAAACAAACAAGACTTTCCCTTGCTTTCAGAAACTTCTATTGCTCTACAGCATTTCATGTTTAACTGAATCTTTTGTTCTCAAATTAATTTGTGTTATTGTACATGTGGCTAAATATAGAGTAATCGAAGTAGTTTTAGACTAGAAATTTATTTATGATAATTTCATTGGCCTTGATTCCCTTGTGATTGCATTGGGCTTAATTTGTACTACAGCAGCCTGCATGTAGAAAAATAGGTTTAATGATTTTTTTGTTATGGAGCTTTATTTTATAGCATGCTTTTTTCCTTTAGTATTTGGCAACAAACATTCCTCCTCTTCCTAAGGTCAGAATATTTGAGCTTCAACTAGTTATTTAGAGAGATCTGATAAAGAAATTTCATCTCTGTGGGTGCTGGCCAGTGATGAACAGAACCCTAGGTTTCAATAGAGACTAATCTTAACTCAGGAGGGAAAATTCAGGAGGGGAAAAGCAATCTGCTTTTCGGTGACAGATCGCTGACAATTTACTTCCACTAGCCACTTCTCTCTTCCTGCCTGAACTGTCAGAGTGCCATGGAAGAAAAAGCCCCTTATGCCTGTGTGCAGAAAGTGGCTGTCATCACCATTATGAATGGTATTTTACATAGAGCTTGTAAAGATCAGAAATTACTTCATCCATCCTGCCTCTTTTTTGTGCTGGTTTCTCTTCATGCTGCAACCATCTGAGGTTCAGCCCATAGGACATCTGCTTCCCTGCCACAGGAATACCTCTAATAGGTTGCCTTGTACTCTAGCTCCTTCATTCTAGTCATCTTCCTAAATCTGGGTGGGGGGTAAATAGCTTTCTCTTCTGTCCCAGCAGGCTGAGACCAAGATTTTCAACTCTGTTTTTGTTTTATAGCCCTAACTCAGGCTAAGGAGCAGCTGTAGTTGCTGACCATGGCTTCTTCAACCCCCAGGAAGCTCTGCTGGGAAGAATGAGAAGGTGGGTGGGAGAACTGAATGGATGGATTTGGGGAGGGCAGAAGGGACAAAAGGATAAATGTGTTAAGGAGCATTACAAAAGGCAGTAGGGACATGAAAGTTGGATTGTAAATGAAGTGCTGTGGAAGAGTTTGAAAATCTGTGATTTCAACATTCCATTTTTCCCTGGATTGAGGGGAAAAGTAAATATTTCTTAGAATGGAAAATTCTAAAAACCTTGAATTTTCAAAAGTTTTTAGGCTGGACGTTACACTGTTCCTTTCTGAGTGGGACCAACACCTTATGAAAACTGAAATTTGCCTTTTTGTATCTTTTGGCTCAGAGTCGGGCTCAAACGACATCTTCCATCAGGTACTGTAGTCTTGTAACTCAGATGATGTGTTTAAAAGTTAAATTGGAGGGGATGCTGTGGTGTGTAAATGTAGATTTACTTCAACAAAGGAACAAACTATTGTTCCCATGAGGTACCATGAGGTACCGTGACATCTCTGGAAAGCAGAGTGGTGGTGGATTCAGCCCAAAATGAAAGTCACTGCTTTGTTTCAAGAAACAACACAGTTTTGTTTCAGATCAAGTAGTTTCCAAAGTAAATCTTCCTTTCTTCCATCTTGAAAAAGAAAACATAAAACACTGACATAATAGAGTTTTTCCTGTATAGAGCATCTGGGTTAGGCAAGACGCTTTGATTTTCATTGAATATGCTTGTCACAGTAAAATTCCCAGTCCCTGCTAGTCAGTGAGTCAGACAAGTGAGATGAATAGGGGTGAGTCAGGGTTTTTATGACAAAGCAGTGAGTGAAGATTGATGTGATGAAGATATCTTTGGTGTGGGTGAAACGGGTGCGAAATGACTTTTCATAGATAAAGTTTGCTGTGAGAAGTAGATGTGTCTGAATGACACCAGGAATGGCTTTTTATATAAGACAGTACAGTCCTTGAGCACAGCCAGTGAGGATTATGATTGCTCACATTTTTAAGTAGCTCCTTCCCATTTTTTTTTGAACCTGGAGAGTATGAAGTTAATGAACTAGTCTGGATGCAACAGGCAGATCTCTGGTTTAGATACAACAGAAGCCTGTGTACAGTTTCTGTTTGTTTGCTTTTGAGAAATCATGTAATGTATGGATGAGGGGTTTTTTTTGTGTGGGGGGTTTTTTTGCGTGTGTGTGTGTGTTTTGGGGTTTTTTTGTGTGGGGTTTTTTTTTGTTTGTTTTTATTGTTGTTGTTGTTTGTTTTTGTTTGATTGGTTTGTTTGATTTGTTTGTTTTTTTAAACAACAAATAACCAATATATTTAGATAGTTAGCAGATGGAAACCCTCTTAGTTACATGAAAAACTATTTACCAGGTTCTGTGTATTAGAAACAGGAGATATTAAACAACTGAGATTATCATACGAATTTAGTAAGAATCATATAAATTGGAAAGCAGCACATTATAAAGCCAAAGGATAGGAATTCCTTTTATTGTACCTTTGAGTACAGTTCCTGTAGATCCAGACTGTGGGATCTTAGCATCACAAGCAGGTTGTGTACCTATAAGAATCAGAGTGGTAAAGGACATTTCACTGCTTCTTCATGTTTTTCTGCTATTATAATGAATGTTTTCTGTGCTATTGTTCTCTTTCCCTCATTTGCCTTTCATCTCTTTATGCTGTCTATATTGTACCCAGTCTATGATATTTATCTCATTTCCTTTTTAATCATTTTAGTAATTGTCCTAAATATTATTCTTGTTGTTTTAATGTCTTTCAGATTGTTTAATGTTGGTGTTCATGTTCTTTACTGGTTGTTTCCAAGGAGATATTTGGTTTTAATCTCCTACAAAGCCTCTGAATCTTTCTTACTAGTATTCATAAATACAAACTTTTTTTTTCTTAAGTGTTTCAGCAGCTTATGTATTTACAAAGTACAATGACTACCTCTCTGGAACAATGGTAAAAACACTGTGGAATCTGGAGGAGGTGGGAAGTCATCTTAAATGCTCTCATAACTGGTACATTTTTTCAGTAGAGAACTATATCAAAACAAACTTCACCCTGTGGTATCTTAGATATAAAGAATAGTCTGAAACCAGCAAAAGATGCAAGAATTTGTGTCTGTTTTGTACGTACTAAACGCATGAAGAATTTGTGGTGACACTCTTTGGTCTAAAATAAGTTTTAAGCATCTATCCAAAAATTCAAAAACTCTAGTTGCAATACACGTGTTTCTGTGTTAGAAGTTAGTGTCCTCTGAGATACGAGGCTGTACTGTCAGAAATGTGTCTGCATGGGCTAACACCAAAGTCAGAAGAAGTGAGGGGTTACTGTCTCCCATCTAGTGTCCAGAAGCGGAATATTTTTTTTGCTCTAAGGCACAGTGCCTGGGGCAATAGTAGATTTCAGTTGAACCTAAGCTGGTATGTTCAGACTTTGCTTGTGCTGTTTGAGGTTACTGGTGTCAGTGGGTGCTAACTGAACGGTCTTTACACTGCACCCTGTTGCAGTGTGTTGACATGAAAAAGAAAAGGTTTGTGAAGGTGCCTCAAAACTCTTTCTCTACGGAGCTGTGGATTTCCTCTCTTGCCATTTTTCAGTGCTTGGTATCTCCAGCACCTACAGTTGCCTCCTAAAACAAGCAACCGATATTATTTCCTCAGGGGATATTGACTCCATGTGTAAAGCAAGAGGCTGAGAGCCAGAGACAGCATTTTCACTCCCAGTCAGGGGGTGGTAAACCTGAGGACCTTTCATTCCAAGTATTTTACTCCCCCCCCTTTTTTTTTTTTTCTTTTTTTTTCCAATCGACTCTATGATTCTGGGCAAAGCAGTGAACTCTCGATCATAAGGTTTTAGAAGACTAATAATGTGTTTCCTGAAGCTTGGGGCACTCTTATTTTTGAGGAAAGTATGACTATTCTTACTGTTTATTTACAGTTTTATAAATCAGACTATATATGTTGTATCATACTGTCTTATAACTTCATACTGTTTATTGCAATAATAGCAGATCTCATGACATTTCGTATTTCTTTTTCTCTTAACATCCTCTATAAAAATATATATTATATATGTATTTATTTCAACTTTAACTGATAGAAGTTTCTAGCTCTTGTGATTAGAAAGGAAAAAAAAAAACCAACTTGATAAATTCCTGATGAACTAACAGAAAAACTAGGACAACAGTGAACAAACCCCAGACTATGTTACTTCTTAAAAGGAATAATATCTTGGAGTCTAAGCCATGGCACATGAATGTCAGGTTTGGCAGCATTACATACATGAACAGCAAGGTGGGACTGTAAACGTTGAGTATGTGCAGTCAGGTTGATAATTAGAGAGTTGTCAGCCATTAGTGTTCAATTCAGAGGAAATATTTCTTGATCAGAGAGTGTAACTGAGCAAAGTTCCAGACAAGGGAAGCAAACATTAAGGATGCTTTATTTCCTCCTCTCCCGCTGCCTCTTCCCTTGGCATATTGCATAAGAGGGGTTAGGTGTAAAATTTTTTCCTGTTTTTTATTGCTACTTCTCACTCTTACTAGCAATTAGAAATCAATAGATTTAGTTTACCTTCAGTATTAAATTTTTGATATGCAGGATCCTTATTTTAAAATTGCATTTATATAAACAAGTTGACCTCACAAATAGGAAAAAACAGTGTACCTTTCCTGTGGGTGCCAAAGAAGTAGCTATAGTAAGGTTATTTTCATGGCATTGCTACTTTTTGCTTTCCTTTTTTTCCCAACATTTTGTCTAGACTAGATCTCACATGTTTTAGGTGATAACTCATAAAAATGCATCTACCTGTTGCACACTTCTGTCCACTAGTGTTTTCATCATCAGCTCTGCATATTGTCAACATGACTATGAAAAAATGGAGCAAATAAGATCCTGATATTTAATAAACTGAGGTTAAAAAAAACCCAAAAACCAAACCTCCTATATGCATCATTAAAAAAAAAAAAAAAAAGAGGAGTATAGATGCATTTGCAACATTGCCTTTTAAGCATCTTAAATTAAAGGGATAAATCCCTGTGTGGAATAAATTGAAAAGGTACCCATTGAAATCAATGGAGCTACACACATTTAAAGCAATTTAGTATCTGTCCCTCTATTGGAAATGCTAGATTAAGTTGGAAAGATATGTACTTGAGAGCAGCTCATTTCAAAGCACATCTTTCACTTGGGAATCTATAATGACCCTAAAAAATCTGAAATACTTCCCAAAATGTGATTTGCACAAAGGGGAAAAAAAATATCTGCTATATATCTTTGTACTGCTTTTACCTGGGAAAATATACTTGAAGTAGTTTTCAAAATGACTGAAGTAAATCTTACAATTTATCATAATTGAAAGTGTCTTAGGAAAATGTCTTGGAGGCTCAATTTCCTGCTGAGAAAGGGAATGTCACTGTTGTCACTGACCTGTGGCTCTAAGAGGCACATGATCAAGACTTGTTAATTACGATATTAAATGTCAAATATATGAGATATCACAGACATTTTGCTGGATGCGGGAACTAATCAACTTGCTACAGAAGTAATTCAATTCTGTGCAGGTTTATTATTCAAGCACTTTAAAGCTCAAGGAATGACAGTTGATATATATGAGGGAAAACTAAGAAAGACAGCAATAGTTCCTTTTAATTGTATTTATTGTATTGGATAAAAGTGATATACAGCTTTCTTTTTTGGTCTTGAAGTGATTTGTCTCATGCTTAATTACTATTTAAGTATCACTGACCAGAATAGAAAGATAATAGCCATCTTAAAAAACACAGTCATCTTCAGAGAACTTCTGTTCTGCAGGTGCCGAGTGAGTGAGCTAGAAGGCAAAGGTGCCCCCACCAGCTTTAAATTAGCTAGCTCCAGTACCTACAGCCTTCCAGAGCTCATCTTGGGCTAATCTGCCTTGCTGAGCAAGGAAGCTGCTGAGGTGAAGTGTGTCCTCTCAGTGCCATCATTGGCAACAGCTGCCAAGGTTGCTTCCCAGCTGGAAAATGTCCTCCATGCAGGGCTCTCAAGACAGAAGCTGAGCAGTAAATATTTAGCTCACCATGCTTTGGAAAAAGTGAGTGCATATTTTTACCTCCTTGAACATAAAGGAACTTGCTAAGCCAAATTTACACTTCCCAGAGATCAGTGCTGTGTGCTCCTGACAAGCTGGACCCCCTTGTCAGTTGATGCTGTGTTTTCCCACAATCTTTGTGGTGAAACACATGAGTTTACATTAATTGCAAATGAGAAAAGCCTACTAAATCGTATTTATTTGGAAATACAAAGATAATTTGTTAGCGGAGGACAGATGACCATTCAGTAGGGCATGAGTCTTGATGTTAGGTTTTTATTTCACAGAACTGCATTACTTGGCATGTGTGAGAATCTGCAACTTAGTGAAAATGGACAGACGCTTCTGTTCTTGAATGATGAAGTAGACGGATGCTAGAATGGAATCAAGACAAATTGATGCCTCCTCTATTCTCGGGGACTGGATGGTTACGATTTGAATTTCTTAAAACATATTTTATTTGTACTTTTAAATTTGAAAGCAAGATATGCCCTTGGCTTGGGAACAAAACTTATCAGGAGAATATACATCTACTTAGCCTCTAAGACTGAAATTTTGTGCAGAATTTATTTTGTGAGTTTTGCTTTTGAATTTGAAATGCAAACTTCATTTCTGTTTACCCTTAGTTTAGTCATTCATTAACATAGTGATACAAATACTGAAGATATTGTAACAGAGTTATTTTGGGGTCTTTTTTAGAGTAACTTGAAAATATCCTGTTGTTATTTCTTTATCATGGTAGTAGAAGGACTAAGGTATTGTTATTTTTCATAATGCAGTAGTGAGCCTAGAGATTCTGGTAAAATTGAAGTTTCTAGGTTTGTTTTTTTTTCTCTTTTATGGCTGCTCAACTCGGTTCAGGCAGAATGTCCATTTGCTGCCCAAAGATTTTCTAAAACAATAAATAACATAATTGTAGATCTATTTTCAAACTGGTTTGAAAATTAACACCTCCTTGGAACATTTACACTCCCCCCTGTGTTTGCAATGTGTTACCAACTCATTCCTTGTGGTTGTACCTGAAACCTTACCTATAAATTAGGTAGGAGTTGGGAAAGAAGACAAATATGCACAGCAGCATTTAAGGTTGCATAAAATCCTTGTGACGGTTGAATCACATGCTTGCACAGATTAGCAGCATTAGAGAAAAACTAGAGAGCAATTAGTGAAAAATTTTTTTAACTTCTTTTTACAGGTGATTTAATGAGAGGAAATAAGGAGGAAGTGCTAATGTAATTAGATAAGCATTTCACTTGTAGCTAACACGTGGTAAACACAGTGGTACTAGCTAAATTTTGAGTTGGAATTGTAGGCAGTGTGCTAGCAAGGGGAAGTGTGCCCACGGGGATTTTTTTTTTTACACATTCCTAATGGAGCTTCAGTTAGATAAGGCAACAGATGTCATTTTCTTGCAGTGCCTTCTGGCCAGAACTAGCAATAAAAATACAAAATAGATTTAATGTGGCTTGGCTGTCCTCTGACCAGTAAGCTATTCTGTCAGCTGGCTATAGGCAGGAGCAAAGAATACACTGAACTTCTTCAGCCTTGCTCTTAAGTCTGTTATTACCATAGTGTCACAAAGTGGACATGAGTTGGGTTGCAAATGACCCACTGAACCCATGAAAAAGCAGAACAGAATAGTAATGGGGAAAGCACAGACACTGCCATAAACGCAAGCAATCTTGCATTAAAATACAATTTTAAAGTGTATTTCTAAACATATCTTTGGCATTGATAATTTAATGCATTAATCTTAAGGATATGATTATCTGCACCCCAAGATTTTTTAGTGTTTTCACAGAGTCACAATTAAATACTTTTTAGGCAAGGACATTACTGGTAGGCTGACGATAGTCATATGGAAATCCTATTCTAATCAAGCAAAAGTTTGTTTTGTGCTTAGTGTGCAAGACAGGTTCTTTTTAAAGATTAAATTTCATTGAAATCCACAGTGGATGCTATATAATAAATACCCTATGCATACCCCTGGTGTATATAAAATGTTTTTCCTTTTGCTAAAATGAAGATGGAGGGAGTGTGAAGGGCTCCAGTGCTAAGTGGAAAAAAAAAAGATACCACACTATGGTGTAAGCTGTACCAGGACCAAGGTCCACTATTCAGGAGATAAACTTTCCAGTTATGCAGGTATACTATTCTGGAAATATATATAATGTTTTTTCTTTCTTCAAGACAGTTGAAAAAGATCAGGAAGGCAGGCAACAAGTTCTGACACCACTCTCAGATTTTTAACCAAGGCAGAGATATTGATGATATTAGCATGGAACCGTATTGTTGTGGCCATGTGTGGGTGAAGCAGATTACTGGAGAATTTAATCTCTAAAGAAACCTGGTAATAAATTATTTAGATTCCAACCATCAGTATCTAATAGTTAAAATAGAAATGAATTTGAATGAAGACAGACTTGTGTCACCCATCCCAGGAGTGAAAACCAAAATCCCTCTTTACGACCAGATTCAGAACAATGTGAAGATTTCTGTTTCATCCAGTGTTAGTTTCCCTTTAAATGGAAATGTAATTATTTCTGATTTCTGCTGGTGATGTCTTGAGCAGTTTTGTGCCCATTTGCTTACCTGGTTTACAAGAGGTATATTTCTTCTCTGGGCCAAAAATTGTACTCCCTGTAAAACAAAGGTTATGGCAGTAACACAAGCTACTTCCTTGAGGCCAAATTCTACCCACAGTTTCTTGAATGCAAATCACTGGCATTACACATGGGTAACTGAAAGCTGAATTTACCCTTGAGTGCTCAGTTCAGTTAAAATTATTTTGCAGCTTCCCTGCTGATGGCTAAGAAATCATCCTAACCCAGCAGTGTAACTACCTTTTATTCAGTATTCTCTTCACAAAGGCAACATAAGGGTTGCTTATAAATATACATGCCTTAGTTTAAAATTGCTGTTGAAATTCACTGCTTTACATACCACAGGTATAGTGAAAGCAATATCTGAAAGCTAATAATTAACCATTCCTTTTGTTCAGAGAATACAAAGTGGGCTAAGTTTTCAGATAGTGTATCCAAGATACTGTATCCAAATTGTTTTCAGTGATTCTTCACACAATTGTGACTGTTTTATGGCAGAGCTGCACTAGTTCACATTCCTGATCATCATCATTGCTGCCAATGCACTGTTTTGTGCTCCAGATCGAATCCTGCCTTGCTCTGAGCACAAATAATTCAACTCCCCACTGTAAATCCTTTCTAATTAGGTTATTTTTGTCTTTTAATCTCTTACTCTGAAAGCCATTAATGATTTTGAACTGAGATGTGTATAATTTGTAATAATTTATCTTATCTGGCTTTAAAAGACCATTTGTTTCACTTTTAATCTTAAACAACCTTTTGGATTTAAGACTGTGTGCAGTAAATGCCAAAGGTAGAGACAATTTTGGTTATATTATGCAATTGTTAACTTCGTATTGAGACCTCCAGCTGCAATGTTTATGATACCACTCATGAATGAATTAAAAAAAAAAAGAAAAAAAAAACAACAAGCCCAAACCAAAACAAAAAGCCTGGAGGGCTTAGGTGATAATGGTACTACTATGTTTATATGTTCATTAATTGTTATGCTAATGTACAAAATACCAAACTTTGTGTTATTCTGTTGCCTATTTGAACCAGTAGCTTCAGCCTAATTTTCCATGATGAAATGTCACAGATTATTGGAAATTTCTTGAATCTAAGCTCTCAGAGATCTTTGTGGACTTCAGGCTAAATCAAGCTGCTTTGAGTGTACCTGATTTGATTAACTATGCAGAAATTTGTTTTGGTGGAAAACAAGACTGAATTACTTCAGTCACATATCAGAATATGATCACTACATTAGATGGTAATTAGAAGTCATAGTAGAAAGGCCAAAGATTTAATTAATTTTCAAGATCCTATCATGTTACATTGCTAGATTCTCCTCTCCTATGTGAACTATACATATAACAGTTAAGTAGGGTTTAAAATCCCTGTACATTCACATTTTAAAAAGCCTTGTAGAATGATTTTAATTATTTTTTTTTTTTTAAATCTCAACCCATAGACGTGGAAAACTGTACATGCTTTGAACATTTCTGGAAGACAGTTGTCAACAAAGAAAAGGTATCATTCTTTGTTGGAGTACATTATTTTACTCAGTAAGCTCTGTAGAAACCCTGGGGATGTTACTATATTTCATGTCACTTCTTCCTTTATGTCTGAAAACTTTTCACTGCTTACTATTTTTGTTGCCTCTTGGAAACAGCCAGTAACTATTCTACAGGGTCTTTGATGGATTACGTGTTGCCTTACCTGTAGTGCATATCTGGGATGTTACCATGTTACATATGGTTTTGATTAATCAACCATTTCTGGTAAGATGGGGCATTTAACAAAGTTGGATGAATACCTTGAATATGGATGGTCCTTTAGTAAAATGAGCAGTAAAAGGATTCTCATGGCAGTTTTAGAATCATCTAAGTAATGATTGTTTATAAAAGGTTTGGTTACATCTAAGTGAAAGGGTTTTTTTTTGTTGCAGTTAAATGCAACAAATGAAAAGAAGTTTCAGATGGTTTTGGTTTATTCAATCTTCCCACCACTTCTGCCTTACACAGCCAGACATGTGCATGCCCGTGAAACTTTGAGAACTATCAAGGGTGCCAGTTCGCATAAACCAGCACTTAAAACATATGTTCAATCCTACTAGACTTCAAGTCAAGCATGTACTAAGAGAGCATTGTTTCGGGAAGGATGAGCAGCTTTCTGTTGCAGTCGCCCATGACTTCTTGGAAAGGATAATTTTATGCACCAGACTGAGTGAATCTAGAGAAAAATATAATCAAAAGTAGTTAGAAGATATCGCATAATGAATGACTTACATCCATCTGTGGAGAATGCTGTTGATTTCTGACCAATGTAGTCATTCGAAAATCTCAGCTAAGTAGAAAATAAATGCCTTGTAAATAGACATGTGCAGGTTTAGATATTTACACTATGTCCATAACCAGATTTAACTGTAAAGAGAAACGGCTTTTTCTAAAAAAAAAATTTTTTTTCTTTTGCTATTACAAGTCTGTCAAGTCTTGACCTGGACTAAATTCCTGGTGTTGTTAATTTCACAAA
Source organism: Actenoides lindsayi (assembly GCA_025331215.1). Taxonomy (NCBI): domain Eukaryota; kingdom Metazoa; phylum Chordata; class Aves; order Coraciiformes; family Alcedinidae; genus Actenoides; species Actenoides lindsayi. The sequence goes on from WTSP01003893.1 coordinate 32,084, forward strand.
TTGCTTTAATCTAACATGAGTTTGAATAGTGCAGAGCTGTGACGATGACAGTTGCACCTGTGGTGGGGCCCTGGGGGTGAGGTGTGGTGTGGTTCCCTCTCTCCATGACCAGCCCTGTCCCACAGCCTCTAGCAAGGCGATCTGCAATACTGTCCATTGCAGCCTGGCCACACCTAGGTGCCACCCCAGGCCTGGTTGGTGTTCTGCCAGGAAGGCAGCATCCCTTCAGTAAGGGAGTGACTGGACCTCAGTGAAAATGTGTCTCCAGAGCCAAGGGACATCATGTTTATGGGGGACTCAGATGAGGCTTATCCCTCATCTTGACATAGCTACTGTTCACAGTCTTCTCCAAGGTTATACTGGTATGCAATGTCAGAGCGCAGCATGATCACTCTGGTTGTTTGCTTCCTGTTGGGCAAAATAATCCCAGATACTGGCTGACCTCATGCTGCCTGTTTGAATCTGCACAGTATGATGATCCCTCTCTGATGGTGAGAGAAGTGACACTGACTAGGCAGTGGGAAGCTATGTTAAAATGTCTGTCAGTGTTGGGAAAGCTTGGAGAAAATGGGTTTAGGGGAGAATAAATAGATCTGTCCTTTACTCTGCTGCTTTGTTCTCAATTATATCCACAAAACAGAAATTGTCCCTCGCCCTAAATCCATGTAATTGCAGGCTTTCACTGGATCAATTCCTTTGAATTACAAATTTCATTGAAGTTGGACAGTACAAGAACTTGAAACAAAAGTCAGAAAGTGTTTTCTTATCAGCAGGGGAGTCTGATCATAATTCTGGTTCGTGGGGGTGAGGACATGAAGCACATATAGACATAATTCCAGCTGAATACTCCAACACTGGAAAACCACCATGAACTTAGAGGGAGACAGGATACGTTCTTCATGCTTGACAGCCCAGAGAAATAGAGCTGCGCTTGTACCATTAACTTATTTTCAGCCCTTTCAGCACTTCTACATGCTCTAGCAGGGCACGATGCTTCCACTGTAGCCACACAGACTATACTTTTCTTCTCCCTCCAGTCAATGCAGCAGAGACTTTCCTGAGGACAGAAGTCCTCTTATAAATGGCAGTTTTTAACCTGCTTGAAATCTGAGACAGGGCTTAACTGCTGCCTTCTGCGCTTAGACTCTTAACAAAGAAAACAAGTCTCACTCTGAAAAATCTCATTTTTTTTTGCTGGAAGGTTCACGCATGTTAAATCCTCTAGTTTAATGATTATCTTTGGTCAGAGCTTAGTGTCTAAATTTGCTGGAAATAAGCAGAAAGGCCTTTCTTCAGAATGGGAAGAAAGGTGGCTTAAAAAGTAGACCTTAATATTCGAGAGTCCTTTTTTATTCCACATTTGAGAAAAAAAAATAAATCTTAGGACTTATGTCAGGATCTTTTGTTCACTTAATGAATTTTTCAAGGTATTAAAAATAATTTGTGCAGTGTGATGACTACTAAGCTAGTAGGTGAGGACGGGAGTAGAATATAATTTCAATTAATATCCCATCTGAAATAAAAAGAACATTCTCAAAGATTTTTTTAAAAACCACTTCACTGATTCAGGGAAGAACCTTGTCTTTCTTGGAAACTACGCCATACAATATGGCAGTAACAATTCCATAGAAGAGAGAGTGGGAAGTATGTTGAAGGTCAGGCTTTACATTTAACACATAAAAAATCAACCTCAGTGAAGATACCAGGCTGCCATGCTCCTTGTGCACACTCACACTTACAATGTCTGTGTAAGACTACATATATATGTGAACCTCTCCTCCTCTTCTTGCTAATTTCTGTGAGTGTTTTGATTACAGACCAGGAGGAGATTAAACATCAGAGCACAGCCGCATGGTGGCTCTAAGCAAGTTTACTTTGGAAGTGTTAAATGTGTGGAGTGATCTTCAATATATGCAAATTAAAAGCTGCTGGGAGTACTGTGCATGCAATGAAAAGAAAATACAGCCTTCTGCAGATGGAAAAAGCAAGCTTATTAGGAATTAATAACTGTCTCAGTCCTAGGGAAATAAGTGAAAATGGTGCATCCAATTCTTACTATAGCAAAATGTAATTAACAGGAAGGTCAGAGGGCAAGGACGTAGTATGCAATTAAGTCTTTCTCAATCTTTCACTACACAGGTAAACACAATACAAGTTTAATAATGAACAAATCCTCTGGTACCTAGCACACATTTTTAGAGCTCTCATTTATATGAACTCTGTGGGGATCTTATTTCTTGCTATAGAATGTTTTACAGTCCTATATAGAAAATTTAAGAAGACACTAAAGATGTTTTCCTCACATCTTTCTTTAGGTTGCCTCTGATCCCCCTACCACTGAAATATTACTGCAGTTCATTTTTCTGCACGTTCCTTGAGATGTAGTGCTAATGCAGATAAGGCAAAGCTGTAACAAGGCTGCTGCTAACATGTGAAAGCTGTGCTTTGAAGTGTTAGTGTAATGAATACCTATGTTAGTTACTACTGGATACATTCTTTACCTTTCAGATGTCAAGCTGTTTCAGGAGGTGACAGCCTTCCCCCGACCCTCCCTCCCTTCCTTTCTTGGTCCGGAATACTTGGTTGAGGATATAGTACTTGTTACATGCCTGTTCACAAATGTATAGTGGAAATGGATTCAGCTCTGATCATGCTTTGAGCAGGAAGTTGGAGTAGATGACCTCCCAGGGTCACTTTTGACCTGAATTTAGCTATAAGTCTAAGATTTGCATGCAGATGCAGTGTTAGTTTTTCATAGTTCTTTCATGGAAGCAAAACATTTCAGCTAAATATTTGATTCCACCTGCAGTATATTCAAACTCTCAGAAGTGATCTCTTTTTCATTCACACCCCTTTGCCACCACTTTAATTTCTCTTGTCTCATTTTCTGTCAAGAGCTTCCAGACTTGTCCTTGATTTCTGCCTCATAGCAAATCTAAGGCTCACTTCCCTTTCTGCTTTTGCTTTCCAAACTCTCTCTTTTCCATGGCTCTGAGCCCAGGGAGTAATGTATAAAATGCTGCAAACCATTTCACAGAGACACAGCACCTAGCAGTCACTGAAATGGGATGCAGTTTTACAAAACAATGCCAACAAAAGGGGCTATATTGTAAACTTACCTTTCTAGGCAGCATCAGCTAAGATTCATGCAAAGGGACTCTCTATACTTGGAAACGTTAAGAAACATATGAAAAAGGCAAATTCATACACTAAATTGTACCCTAACCCCTCATGTCAGACCTCCCAACCTTATGCTGTGGATAACTCTGAATGACAAGCTAGTACCTAATCTGAATACCATGTAGTCAGATTAAGGATGAGTGCAAAACTGAACCCGGTTAAGCTTTTTTTTTTGTTATCAATGCAGAAGGCCCTTGCCATAAATGTTACAGGGTTTTTTTTGTGTGGAGTTGTTTGGGTTTTGTTTGTTTGTTTGTTTGTTTTGTTTATTTGTTTGTTTGTTTTGTTTTTTCCATTAAATTTTTTTTTTTCATGGGCAGGATTCCTTGTGAGCGGAAAGGAGACTGCAATAAAGGGTCAATGCCCTGCTTCCAAACAATCTGTGAAAATACAAACAGTGCTATCTTAAAAAGAAAAAAAACGCAAAAAAAAACCCAAACCAACCTGATTAGACTAATGAGAACATTAGAGCAGAGTATATGAGTTTGCCAAAATGTTATCTGTTTCTTGGGCTCTTAACCTGTAATGTTTGGGTAAGAGTAAGCTGTCATTTTGAAAACTGAGGGGTTTCCTTTTCAGTCAAAATACTCCTCAGATGAGAATACAGGCCTCTATAGAAAACAATTTTAGTCTCAGTTAAAATAGAAATAATGTCTGAAGAAGAAGAAAGCAATTTTTTTCTCTTCGGGGAAAGATGGCTCTGAAATTCAAGAAGTAGTTTCTTTACTATCAGATGTATGAGAGATGAGGCAGCAGAAAAAATGGGTCCTAGTGTGTAAGATACAAGTTTACTCCCTCCCACACCCCCTTTTTACCAAATGCTCAAATATGAGCTGAATTTCATGAAGTCAGATGCTAAAAGAGGTGTATTTCACACACACGCGCGCACACACACACACACATACTTTTGCCTGTATCAGAGAAAGAAGAAATCAGAGAAAGAAACAGGCAACCTACTGGGCAGTTGAGGGGGAGTGCAGAAGGTGAATTAAAGCTACCTTTTGAGAAGAGGGCATGCTGGCTCTGTGCGACACATCCACCTCTACTGTGGCCCTATCCTTGCAGCCTCGCATCTGCCTCTGTTGCCTTGTCTTTCATGGTGCTTCTCATCTTCTTCCTTGCCAATTACCAACCAGAGCTGGTGCTGGAGGCTGCCTTGCCTCTTGTTCAGAGTGCACCCCAGCCACAACTTCTTTCACTGGCAAGGCTTCAGGGGCTGCTGGAGGTGTACAGCAACTTGAAGAATATGGCCCTAATGAGGCAACAGCTCTGTAAAATGTTCTTTTCTTCTTCAGCTTTAAAACTCATTTATGCTTTCCATATGTGTAAAACCATGTCAGATATTATGAGTGTGATGTCTTGAGATGATTCTAATTCATGACTCCCTTAATCTTCTTAATCTTACAGATCTTTTTATTGAATGATTGTGGTATATTTTATACCTGTTTTTTTGCTCACTTGCTTTCTGTGTTAGTTGAGGTTGTATTTGTTTTCAGAGGTTTCAGAGGTATGACTGTATTTTGTCTGACAGAAAATAAGTGGTTAGTTTGAAATATCTGTTATTCTGTGCATCACCCCCTTTATCCTAGAGAGAAATAGGGATGTGGTGGAAGATGATCATATGGCAATGCTTGTATCGACAGGAGAAAAAGGTTTTTTTGGTTTACTGAATACTGCATATATAAAAAGGATAAAAAATCCCAAATGAATCAGAAGTAATCTACAAATTCATAGTAAAATTATTTTGGGCTTGAACAATCCTAAAGAAGGTAGTATAGACAGATTCAGTATTTTAAAATGAATATGAGAAAATATTTTCTTGAACTTGTGGACTGGTGGGGAGAATGAGTTTGTGCAATATTATTAATCTCCACATAGCTGGATAGAACAAATGGTGAATAGGAGAAATAATCTTATCTATACTCTGTAGTGTATATTGAAACTGATATTTACAGTTCTTTAGACCTATATTAATTTTACAGAAGAAATCTTGTCCTCTTCCCCCCTCCCCCCCTTTGTGTTGGTATTTGCAATTTAATATGATCACTAGGAGCAAACTGAAGCACTTACTTTTTTTTTTTCTTGCAATTCTCACAGCTAAAGAATGATGATGATAACCATTTTAACTTTTGTTCACTATCAAAGCTCAGTTTCAGCCATCTTACTTATAAAACTAACACTCATAGTAAGGGATGTACTGTCTTCATTATGGTTCAGACATCAGTCTGAGATAGCTATACAGAAGTGTACTGCACTCCTTATCTGAATGCAGTGATTCAATAAATACATTAATACTAACTGACCAATTTTTTTCTTTTAGTGATCAAGGGGCATTTGACTGCTTGTTTTATCAGAAACTTAAAAAAAAACCCAAACCCAAACCATGCGACTGACTTTGGTAGGAATTTTGCCTGAACAAAGACTACAGGCTGCAGTCCAAATGAGATTTCTTTCAGTGCATGTCTGTTTAATTTTCTAAAGTTTCTATGTTTTGATAGCACATATGGGAGCGACTTAAATTTGAGTTTAAGATTGTTGCTTTAGAAGACTAAGCTGCTGCAGGGATATTGGGCTGTATGTGTTTGCTAAACCTCTGCTTTGTTGCCTGCCTGAATGTTTGGAAGCTGCTAGTGTTTATCTGAAGCCTAGATGAGTAGCTAGGAGAATGCCATGCAATAGACAGGAGAAAGAATAGCAGCTGCATTCATAGAAACTTTTTCCTTACGTAAGTGTATTCATCCACGACAGCCATCCTCCACCCTGACACAGGACAAAGGTCTTGCTAATGCTGCTCCTATCCAGTGTACTGAAGGCTTTGGGCATGCTACACAACTGCAGGTTGGCAAGGGCATGACACTATTAACCAAAGCTGTCTCTCAAATCTCAACTAACCTCAATACCAAAGTGGAACTTGCAGCGAGTCCTTCCTTCAGGCACTGATCTGTTCTTTTTAAGAGGGTGGGAATGTAGGTGTTTGGGCTTCTAGCACAATTTGCAAAATATGTATTACCCAATATATAGATATCGAAGAAAACTGCATGGAATGTTAGATTTAAGATAGAAAGGTACTTCATCATTCAGGTGTTAAGTATGTTCTTTTAATCTGTATGTTTTTAAGTATGTGCAAGTGAGTAATACATATTTATATGTATATGTGTTTGTGACATATATCCAACTGATTTATGCAAATCTTAGCAAAAGGTATTAAAAATGGCTGTTTATAAATAAAAATAGCTGAAGTAGATATTTGCTTTACCATTACTCCACCTACTGGTATTGTGCTAAACTGACTGAGATATCAGAGCTTACTCAATAAAATAAAGGAAACAAAAGTATCCCCAGAGCACAGGCACTGAGTGATTAATTAAACAACAACTGTAGGGAATGGTGGTTTTCAGGAATAAATAATGGTTTATTTCAGATAGATGGAGGCTGTACTATGCCTTTCTGTCCATAAATACATATCAGTGGTATTCTTACCATTAAAAATATCTAAAACTTAATTTAAGAGAAGTCGCTATTATAACAGATGTATCTGACTATATGTTTACAAAACCATGTGCACATATATTATTTGAATAATGCTGTAGAATTACCTTAGAACAGTACAGTATCAATTAAAATTAAGTCTTCCAAAAGCTACAACCATGTGAGTAAATAGAGTATGACACTGTCTGAAAAATTCAGTGGGGAAAACAAGCACTGTCACAAAGGGATTGTGCTCAGTTACTTGGGGCTGAAGTTTACAAGATACGATTTCTTATCACATTGTAATTGCTGGAGGAGCCCGTGCTCCAAAATGTGCTTCAGACACCCCCATTGGAAGCTGTCAGTTCTGTGTGTGACACAGTCCTTGTTCAAGGGCAGTGGATGCTTGTGACATCTAAACAAAATTAAGGAAAATGAAACACAACTGCAGGACCACTCTAGGCTCTGCTGCAGGAAAGAAAAAAAAAAAAAAAGATCTTCTGCTTTCACAGAGTCTGTAGCCCCAAGGCAGTTTTGTGGTTGCCTGGTTTTTCATTCTTTCCAGCTTCACTGTACTAATAGAACATGTCCTTTTGCTGGGGCTGTCATAGGGTTTCATAAAGAGTCCACCATATTGTGAGATCTGTCAGAAGTCCCCTCATCAGTGAATTCTCTGGACAAGGCTATTTGCTGGCTTTTTAATATTAAAAACCAAAACCAGCCAGACAACCAAACAAACAAAAAAAACCCCAAACCAAAACCAAACAAGCACTACCACTGACAAAACAAAACACAAACAAAGGAGACAGTTATCAACTGAGTCTGCTGTGGTTTGGCAATCTTGCTTGTATTATACACGTACATCACACACATACTTTAGGCCAGCTTGCTCATTTCCTTCTTGTTGGTTACTGTCTTGTTAGTTAGTCACATTTTCTTAATATATGCTAAGAAAAAGTACACTTATTTTAGCAAATTTTACAACAGCGTAACCATGCAAAAGAGAAAAATTTTATTTCTGTGGCATGGTTCCCTGTAAAAGTGTGGTAGTGAAGCTTTTCCTGTTTTTGTAATTGTAAGGGTGATGAAGGCACAGTCACTTTTTACTTTGTCATACCAACTGACACCAACCAGAAAAGAAGCCTTTTAGCAGTGGTTTGAAGACTATTTATTTTCTTTTTCTGTAGAAGACTACATCCCTGCAAGAGCAAAGCAAAACCTGATATCTCCATCAAAGGGACCTGGAATCTATGATGAACTTCTACTGCTAGGTGTAACCAGATTGTCCATTAAATCCAGACTCCTTAGCTAAGCCTAAATCAAGAGTGAAGGGGAGGGAAATTTTCATCATCGTGGGTCTGTGGTGTGCATTGGTGTTTTGAATCCTAATTAACAGTAGAGAAATACTGGTATCTGGACCGAGTGGTAGGCACACAGTGCTCTGCTCAGGTCCTCATCCACATGGCAAATCACCAGGACCCCAGAACATGCCATTGTGCATAACTTTCACCCAACCCTGGTGTACTCTATTTCTACTGTAGATACCAAGCCCTAGTGTTATGAACCCTTTCACACAATCACATAGCTGTCTGTGTAGTCGTACTGGTGTCATACCTTCCTCTTCTTCCCAGCTTCTAATGCATTTCCTTTAGATAACTTGACTGAAGCCTTGGGATAGGAAAAAGTACTCTATTATGCTGGAAAGCCACCCAGAGTTTTAGGAAGAGAGATACATGAGAAGTGTGCAACAACTCCTTTGGTTTGGCAAAAGGTACCTCCATCACCCGGGGGAGGTAGGAGGGATTAGTAGGAAGACCGCAGGCTGAGTGCCAAGGAGGGAACAGTGCAGTGGAAGATATTATAGGAGGAAGTGTGGAGGGGTAATTAGGTGAGTTTGCTTCTGTGCTGTAGTGCTGAACACGGTGCTTATTCTTAGCAGTGCAGAGGTTAAGAGGTGCGGGTCTAAATGCTCATCCAAGGCATATGCAATTAGCTTTTGTGCAGAGAAAAACCAGGGCCAGAGAGTTTGCGCCTGTAGATTCCTGATAGAAAAACACTCTTGACTGAGCATAGTCTAAAGTGAGAGCTTTTTTTCTACAGAGCATAAAAAGGCTGTGTGCTGAATACGAGAGGATCAACACAGCTGGTTGCTAGTGTAGTGATTAGAGATGGACGAACTAGTTTGGGTAAAACAACTGGTCTGACTGTGTATAGGCCTCAAGCTGAGTCTGAATTTGGAAGGGGCTAAACAATACAAAGCTTATTTTCACTCTTACACATTAACATTTGTCTGAAGCTCCTGGTTGCAGCAAAACAACTGAAAGACAGTGCAGGAATGGAAATTTTCTGACTCACTTGAAAGAAAGGAGGTCATGTGGTCTCTCTTGCTACCACCAGACACGCTTCTAGACAAGAGACATTTTTCTCTGAATCCAGTCACATGTCCAAATATCTGAATGTTTGCCCACATCTATTTCAGAGTATTCAACCTGCAGCAGTTAAGAGAAAACTTCCAGTAACATCACTATCCCTGAAAGGTTTTGTTAAATTGTCAATAAAGTTTTTGTAGAGGAAGTTAGTCTGAGAGTGCTGAAAATTGCCATGTGAGCCACTGCCCATGTTTTCTCATCAGGCGCAGATGTCTGCGTAAGCTTGGTGGTGTGGCCACTCTGTGTATCACAGCCAAAGAGAGGCAGTACTTCTTGCTCAGTTGTATAAATGACATCTTGGTGATGCTCAGTGTTGTGGCTTTGTGGGAACATTGTGGAAATATTTGGATTCTGGTAAAAAAATGAGTATCCACCTGGCAGTTGTGCTGGAACGTGTTTTCTGAAAGAGTGTGTCAGCATTTTACACAATAACATATTAGCTTTGTCCAAAAGATCTCTTAATATACAGTAATAAATAAGAGTTCAGTATTCTTGTTGAAGATAGTCATATAGGCTTTTTTTTCAGTCACCTTTGATTTCATGAAGATAAAACACAGGAAATAATGTTCTGTGGCCATTCATTTAAACTGGTTAATCTTTGGAGAGCTCTATTTTACAGTGAAAGCTGCTATTTAACATATAATAGTTGGGGGTTTCTTTTGTTTGTTTGTTTGTTTTTCTTTTTTTTCTCTGTAATTGCACAGAAATGCTCATTTCCATTAAATTAAAATTTCTTTGACACCGATTATTTGGCAATATGAAGATGTAGTGTTTTACCTTCACTTCATTTCCTCTAAATTAATCCAGTGATGATTAGACTTAAATAATAAAAATAACAAAGTATGTTTCCTTCTCTAAATTACTTCTTTGTCATGTGTACTTCCCTTTGTATTGAACTTGGTGACTTATTTGCTTTTAGTAGTTCTGAAATATTCTGACACTAATTACATTTTGAAATATAACCTTCCAACTGTGTTGCTTCTGTTTTTTCCTCATTTCAGATTAGTTTAGAAGTATTGGCTTGTTATTTTATTGCTGAATATTGAAGCTGAGAGCCATATTACATATATCAGTGTGCTTTCTTTTCCATCTTTGCTATGTTAATTAAATTCTGTATCCTCCATATTGCTCATGATTTGTAATGTTTGTTGCCAAATTTCAGGCTTTGCAATGTGAAATCTATTCAGTATAAATATTTTATTTGCATTTAACTGTCTTTAAAAACTAGTTCAGCCATAATCTCTAGCATTTTTTTTATTTGCAGGGTACTAATTGGTCATCGCATTATGTAACAAAAACAAAGGAAAATGTTCTGACATACTCCATACAAAAATAACAGATTAAGCATATATTTCTCCTGCTGCTAGTAAAAACTAAACAAATATGTCATTAAGGTTTCTGGGCTATATGTGACAGAAAGATAGCAGATTAGCAGCCACAGCAGATGAGCCCAGTGCTCCTAGTTGAGCACTGGGTATGGGACCGACATCAGTAACAAGAGTGTAAGAGGAAGTTATAAATAACTTTGCATTCTTCAGTTGTAATATATTTAATCCACAGTGGTAAAGATTAATAAATTGCAGGTGATATTTGCCTTATATCCTAAAGCTATAAACACACTCAGATAATCACAGTGGACCAGACCAAAGGTCCATTTAATGCTGTGTTCTGTCTCTGTTAGGAGTCTATAAGTGAACGTTTAGGACAGACTAAAAGCAGAGTAAGGATGTAGGATGTTTCCCTTCAGTATTTTTACTGGTCTCCACCTGTTTTCAGTCAAAGCTATTTCATTCAGGGATCTGCTTTCGGTCAGGGAACTCTATGTGCCAAGTCTGATCTCCTTCTGTTTAGTAGCTGTTAGTGGATTTCTCTTCTATGTTCTTTCTCTCCTTTAACCCAGATTTTGCATCTTACAGCATTGTGGGAGACCCAGATGATTGGTTCCTTTTTTGTACGTGGAACCTGGTTCCTGCTGTCTTAATGTGATGACACTTATTTCTGATACTATAGAGGTATCTAAAGGTAACTAAAGAGTTCATCCCTATCCACTCTTTTCATACCAGTCATGATTTTGTAGGTTTTTCTCATATCCTCTCTCCCTCACTTCACTCCCATGCCAGAGATTGTTAGTTTAGTTATGCCTTGTACAAATGCTGTTCTACATCTTTGATTTTCATGGATATCTTTTTCTTCACATATTTCATGTTACTGTATCTGTTCTGAGATTAAGGAATACATAACATTCAAGATATGGTGTACTATGGATTTAGAAAATGGCATAATGAAGTTCTCCATTTTATTCTCTCCATTTTGAAATAGTTTCTAACATATGACTTGTCTTTTTTTGACTACTACTTAGCACTGAGCAAGCATTTTCATGGAATTGTCGATCACAATTGAAAGATCAGTCTCTGAAGCTGTAACATTCAGCTCAGCAGCTATCACTTTCAATGTGGAGTTGAAATTATTTTTCTTCCATCTGACTAACTGCACTTTTACCTATATTGAACAGCATCTGACATTTTGTTGCTCAGCCTCTTAGTCTCATAAAATCTTTCTGCAATTTTTCATGAGTCTTGTCCTTCCTACTTTAATAACTCAGTATCGTCAGAAAACTTTGTCAGATCACCACTCACCCGCTTTGAGAGGTTATATTTATGACTATATAGAACAGCAGGGGTCCCAGTGAAACTCCACTGATGATTTTCATTCAGTGCTTGAGACCCAGTCCTATTACATCTTCTTTATCCCATTGTTAAGCCAATTATCTATCCAGGACCGTTTCCCTTGCATATGGCCATTTAGTTCTTGAAAAGCTTTTAGTAAAATAATTTGTTGAAAACTTTTTGGAAGATTAAATAGGATATACATGATCTATATCTAGATTTCTGTTGAAATTAAACACTAACAACCCCAATAAGTTTTTAATTAGGCTTTCTCTTTGGAAACACATGTTGGCTTTTCCCAAGTAGATCATGTTTATCCTTGTTCTATTTATCATGTATTTTATTAAGGCTTATACTAAATGACCCTGTGCAGGTATCAGACTTCCATCTTGTTTTTTTGGCATTTCTTTTCCTGCTTTCATTTTATTTTATTTTTTAATGAAACCATATTTTTTAATCTTCAGGTACCATCACAGTTTTAGGTGGGAATTTATAACTTGCTATGTATCTGCTTCATCCTCAAGCTCCCTCTAAACTCCTGGGTGGACACCATCTGGTCCTGTTGAGCTTCTATTGTTCATTTTGTCCATTTGTCATGACTTTTTCTACGATGATTTCAATTTCATATGGATCCTCTGATGAGTTTTCCAGGCAAAAAGACTTCAATACTGGAGTTGACAATACTTTCCATAGTGAATGGTGATGTAAAAAATTCATTTGGCTTCTCTGCTATGTGTGCACCTTCTCTGAGTGTACTTTTTGTAGCCTTATTGTTTATTGGTCATACCAGCTTTTTGTTGATTTCTTGTCCCTGTTGGAGGAAGGATTTGTTACCATTTGTAGTTGCATGTTTATATTCAGTCTGTCAGTTTGATTTTTGTATGTGTGTCTGTACGTTTTCACCAGTAGGGCTCAGCCTATTTGAAGGATACCTTATAATATCTCAAATCCTAGTGTTTAAATATTCTGGCTTCTTCCTGCTCTTTTAGAGGTGTTTCTTAACAGGTTTTATATGTTTTGCAGAGAACTGTACGTGTTTACTTTGCCATTAGGTCTGGATATTTGGAATGTTCAGTTTCTTTGAAATTTAGGTCCTATGACTGTTCCAGTAATCTGATGACAAATTCTGAGCAAACAATTAATTCTTTCATCAGATATAAAGAGTAGCTTATAACTGATGTTTATGGGGTTTTTTTCAAATTAATCCATTTGTAGTAGAGGTAGTGAAAAGTATATAGAATTCTAATCAGCTGATTTCTTATTAATTTGAATCTGTATATAAAAAAGCTTTAAATGAAAAGAGATATGGAAATTATTCAGTGAGGGAGACCCACAGAGACTTCTATGATGCTATAAACATGAGGTATTCCAGATGGGATCCCCCACAGGAGCTAATGTATGGAAACCTGAACATTGTGCAGCTTCTGGAAAAAGCAGTAGAGCGAAGATGTCATTTTTTTCTCTGTTGCTTACCCATCTCATCATACATTTTAAGAAAAGATAAAAAGAGGATAAATATAGTCAAGGTTAATTTCTTGTCTTGTCATGACAAAAAAGTTATTGGACACCCCTAACAGTTTCACACAGTGTCTTTTTTTCTAAGATATGCAATGTGTATTGAGGTCATACTGTGAGCAGTCTTTCCCACTCTTTTGGGGGGCTACTGTAAATTGGAATATCACATTATGTTGTCAGTTACAGAAATTATTCAAGATTTCTCAGAAGTGCAAATGAAATTCTGTTTTGTGATTTTGATTCCAGGAAAGGGAATAGGGAAGGGAAATGGGAATAAGTCCCGGGGTTCAGATTTGAGATGAGATTGTGAAAGCAAAGGGTCTGGAAAGGCTCTTGGACTAGATCATGGGTTAAGAGAAAGTGAACTGGGAAGGAAGATTGTCCTATCCCTCTGGGGAAAGAAAGACAGAGAACCGGGCCAAGGGACTTGAAAGCAGCATTACTAATGAGGATGAGAGTGGATGTAGCCACCCCATATTATCGACAGACGTCTCAGAAAAGTACATTAAATGGGAGCTGGTTGCTCAGACTCCTTGGACTCCAAATCAAATTAATGAGCCTTAGCTAATCTGAATGGCTAAATCTGAATTCCAGGTGCTTTCTTCAACCCAGATATACTGCTTCCACAATCACAGCCTGAGATTTGCTTAGTTTGTTCATTTACTTGGCTTGTACTCTTAAACAGGATACAGGAAAGATACTTTACAAGCCTGTGAATAGGGAATTTACTCAGTGAGAACCAAATTCCTAAACACTTGCTGAGTAAACAATGGCATCAATTACTCATTTTAGATATGTTGACTGTTGAGCTCTCAAGTATGTAAAAATCTCAGCTGTGGGATGCAGATGAGAACTAACAGCTCTGCCCTGTTAAGCACAGAAGAAAATTTCACCTTGAAAACTGGACATATTTATCTTATTTTTTGTCATGCAGTAAGTTAGATTCCCATGTTGGAGATTGTCAGTGGCTATCATGCTTACTGCACAACATGGAAAAAGGCTAAAGATTATCTACACAGCTCTCAGCTGTGGAATAGGTAAGTAGCATGATGCTCCATTCTTGTCCCTGGGTTTGGGGTTTTTTTGTGTGTGTAGTGGCTACCACAAGCATGATGAGTTTTGTAAATGGAGCTACGGAGACTTTAATTAGCCCTGACTGCCTCGTAATTAATTCCTACCAGGGCATTTTTTCCTTCTCTCACAAGAAAAGCTAAGCAACGTTAGTATCAAACTTGCAAATTAGCACTGAAAAAGGCATAAAAAGCATAGGTTTTGTTGGCTAAGGTTACAAGGTCATGAACATTTTGTGCTCTTAAGTATCTGTGGCCAAGGTTATTCCCAGGTTACTACATTTACAATGCTGTTATTTGGAAGGCTAAGAAGCAGCCTAGAGTTGTCAGTTAAAAAAAATAAAAAAGCGGAAAACGGGGGATACCAGAGCAAAACAGTTTATGGGCCTCTCTTCATGCACACACTGGCAGAAATAATGGAAGAGGATTAAATTTAATCTGCTTAGAAAGAGAGGCAAAATTTAAATGAGTTAAAACACAGAGGGAAGTGAGAGAAGCAGAGACAAGCAAAATCACTCTGAAGGCAGTTAGTCAGTGAAGGGCCCATTAGCTAACTGCTAACATGGTGCAAGATAAAGCATTTTATTTTATTGCATTTTATTTTTTTAATTTAATTTTTATTTTGTTTCATTTTATTGGTAAAAGGAAGCCTTGTGTATGTACGTAATCTACATTTCTGCAGGTTAATCTTAAGAACATGTATTTTTAGAGACATAATTAATGGGAGCATCTGTGAATGATATAAAATCAGAAGAAATACAGATATTTCATAGAGAGTAATTCTACCCCACTCCTCTGCTATTCAGGAGATAAGAGCTGAAATGCATCTTGGAGAGAGACTCGGGGGAGTAACGTGCATTGGAACTTTTATGTACAGGAGCACGAGTGAGTCCCATTTCAATGGAAAGTCCTCTTGCAAGGTTATGTTAAAGAATGAGGTCATTTCACATTTATTCCAATTAACATAACATTCCAAAGGCTTCTGAAGAATATGAAGTATAGGAATGAATTAAAATACTAGAGAAAGGTGATTCTCCCAGGAAGATGAATGGTGTAACTGGTGATGCTTCTGCAGGGGCAGCAGCAGGCAGGCTGTCAATATCTACTTGGAAAAATAATTTTCTCTGGATTTCTTTCTTTATAAGTAACAGAGGTAACTACAAAAGTAGAACAGCACACTATCACAAAGAGATGCCTGCCTATAATGCCATGTCTGTATACATTCAAGACACCTACTTACCTTGTTGCTAGTAATGTGTTGATTAGTAGTTTAAGCTGGTATTAGACACCCATTGGATTACGTGCATAGATAATGAGGAATTCAGAGAATTGGCAGCTCACAGAGATAACACTACAACAGTTTGTCTGAAAAGGACTCTCTGCTGGCACTGCAGCTTGGCAAGCAGCACCGCTTTGGTGGAGAAGGGTTGCTCAGCTGAAGCACAGCCTCAGGTCTCTTACTCCCATGTCTGGCAGAATGCACATGCTTTTGGGATGACCTGCAGCTATGAAAATCAAGTTCTGATGCTTCACTGGCAGTGTTGGATCAGTGCTCAAAAATGCTCTTCTGCCCAAACTCTTGATAGGCTTCAGAGGAAGCTGCTTACTGAATTTTCTGACACAAAAGGCAAATTTCATGTTCATACTAATCAAAATTTTAGGAGATGTGGCAGAAGAAGAGGCATGGGAGGAAGAGAAAGTTCTCATGACACCTTCACACAGACTGTTGATAAAGTTAGGCTGATAGGCCGATCATGGCCAAAAAGCTCCAGTGGTCTCTCCTGGAGAATAAGTTGATGAAAACCTTGTATATATATATTTCACCTCACATCTTTCTTTCTTTCTTTCTTTCTTTCTTTCTTTCTTTCTTTCTTTCTTTCTTTCTTTCTTTCTTTCTTTCTTTCTT
>WTSP01003893.1:48417-92019 GCA_025331215.1 Actenoides lindsayi
TTTCTTTTCTTTCTTTTCTTTCTTTTCTTTCTTTTCTTTCTTTTCTTTCTTTTCTTTCTTTTCTTTCTTTTCTTTCTCCCTTCCCTTCCCTTTTTCCTTCCCTTTTTCCTTCCCTTTTTCCTTTCCTTTCCATTTTCAGTGTCAAATTAGAGTTAGAAAGTGCTCCTTTCTGCATGGGATCAAAACACCCGCTTGTCTTGTTTTGACCTTTCCTGCATAAACTCTTACTAGGTTTAGTGTATCTAGTATATTAATTCTGTGACAATAGCTGCACAAAAAATACTAGAATCTTATTTTAAGAAACCTAAGGCCAACCAAGAAAGGATTCACTTCCTTCTAGATATTGGTTTTCCATTGGATAAAGGACTAAAAGCTGCCTTGTAGGTTTTGGTTTGGGTTTTTTTAAGCTGTATTGCTGTACTCCTTTAAGAGGACCTTAACTTAATTTGCCCTCTTTGCTTCTGTATATCAGATAACTTACCTTCTGAACTTCTTCCAATTAAAAATGGCAAAGAATCATTGGATGAGGTTGGATTATCCCCAAAATGTTGCCATTCCTTTTCATGTGGAGATTACACATGCAATCATTGAATAATACTCTTCTAAGCCTACTCTGAGGTGTGGATGGAAATTGCTGTGGTGATAAGAATATGATTAGAAAACACTGTGTTCCTTATCAGTTGCAACGAGAAGGAGTTGGAGTGTCTAGACTTCAGTTGAAGAAAAGATGTTAACATTTCTGCATGTGTAGAAAAAGGACTTCAACCTAGGAGATCAAAAAAAAAAAATAATAGATTGAGGCTTAGAAGTGATTATGCTCAGTGCTGATTTCAACTTGCTTCTCAGGTATTTGGCTGGAAAATGAAGCCAAGAAACAAGTTTTGCTAATCTCAAAACCAGTAATTCAAAAACACTACTATCATATCAGAAAACAGGATGTACATATTTATGACAAAAATAAGCGCTGTCATATTAATGTCATGGCTAATGCTGTAAGGGACATGTCCATGACTTGGTGTGGGCTCATCACTCCTAAAAAGCCCCTTCTCCCTACTAACAAATAAGTAAGCCCCAGTCTGTATAAGCTATATTATAAGGCAATTAATGGTGTTTTAGCACTAAGGTCATCTATCAGTCTATGAGCTTCTCAAAGATTTAATTTATCGATTCTTCTTTGTTCCATTTTCCCCTACATCCAATATCTTTAGCACAGTTGCTAATTATTTATTTTAGTGAAAACACAAATGCTCCAGTGATCGTTGCCAGCAGTTTGGCACTAATGAGCAGCTCTCTTGTAACTAACCATTGTGTACGTTCAATATGAGAAAGCAAATCAGTAAGGAAAAAGCTTTAAGCAATGTTATCTTGTTACAGATAATATTGAGAAGTAGAAAAAGAATCTTTATAATTATTAAAAATTTTGACTATCACCCTAAGAACTGAATATTATTGGACCAAAATTATTTCCACTACTGCTACTATTGTTATTGGGACAGAAACGTTTTGTTCATGAAATAACAACAGCAGTGGAGAACCAGTGACACTGTTTGCAGCAGTAACTTTCTGGCTGAATAGAGAACAAGGAAAGCTTTTATTTTATCCTAAAATGCAGTTCAAGGTAGCCTATAAATCCGACACATTTTTATCCTTGTCTGATATGTCAGTTATGTCTGAACTCTGTAGGAAATGTTTGAGGCGTTAGTAGAAATACGAAAGTTTTCAAAAAGTTAATTAATTTAACAGAGGACAGATTCTGATAGCAAATGGTTTGTTCAGCTTCCCTAGAACTCTCTTCTTCAGAATCTGCACTAGAAGACAAGATCCCACTGTACCACCTGCTCTGACCACCTGCATATCCCTTGACTTGAACATTTCACTAATTTATGATGCAAGCGTGGCCTGTGATATGAATTCTTGGAAGCCTACTGTGGCTTGAGCACATATTGCAGCCTTTCAGAAGGAACTTCAGTAGGACCACTTTCCTTACGTTCTTTTTTTCATAGAAGTTGTAAGAACTTAATCTTTTTGAAAATAAATTAGCCAGTTAATCAGAAATATTGTCATATATCCCAAACAACTTTCATTTGATGTCTCTAGTGTTTCTATATCTGCCATGATGTGTGCACTGGAACCAGGTACATGAATTCCAGTAGCTGCCTCACCCATGCTGGGTCCACTCATCTCCTTCTGTCTCTAAGGTCTTTGTTAGGCCTTTTAACAGTAATAATTTGTTCACAGTTGATGAACAGGCAATCTCTGACTTCATCTTCAACTGACTCATTGTTTTCAAGTCTGTGTTCCACAATGTCTAACAAATATCCTGCAATCCAGATCTCTAGGTATTACCCTGAATTTTTGTCTGACTTAAAATGTATACTGCCGGATCTCTATTATTTAACCAAGACCTTCATTTCACTCTTTAATAGTCTGCTGCATGTCATTGCTATCCATTAACTCTTCTGTGCTCTGCAGATTCAAATATATTTGTGCCTTTGTCCAAGTCACAGATAGATACTATTAATATTATTCTAAAAGTGTAGCCATTTGATTTCTTATGGTAATATAGAAACCTTGTATTGCTGTATAGCACTTTAATTCTTCAAAGTGTTCCAAGTTGGGTGTAATAGACATCTTCAAATCAGAGATCTGATAGACAGATGAGTTCTGTACCCAAAGGAATCTCTAATTATTAGTTCAAATATTCCCTGTGTTTGTGCTTAACAAGTATGTGGCAACTGAGGTGCACCCTCAGCCCACTGCATTGACAGAGATCACATATGAATCATTCTTTAAATCTTAGCGAAAACAGAGCTTGAAATACAGCTTTTTTTGACATCTTAATAGTTCATCCAATGCAGACATTCTTTCCAGATGAATTTATATCTATTCTACATTTCAAAAATATTTGTCTTATTGTATTTTTAATTCTATGTTTTACATTAGCTTCTCAAAATAATTGTTCATTTTAGTTAAATTAGACTGTTTCCTTTCCTCAGCACTAGACATTTCATCAATACGTAATTCTTACAACATCACAGCTTTATGTAATTCAAATGCAGTGAACACTAATTCTGAAAGTAGTCCCACTTTTATAAGAATGTCACACTGTGAAAATCTTTTCCAGTTATGGTCTTTTCTTCAGCCTAAATGCTAGCGGGTATATCTTGCACTGATTTCCAATGCTATTGTTGCTCTGCAGATAGCTTCCTTCTTGCCTGCTGGCTCAGAAGTGCCAGCAGTCACTTGTAGTCAGTAGAAAGGTTGCCTTGGATTCAGATAAGCAATGTATCAGCCCCTTTGTACGTTGTAGCTGTTGTACTCTGAATCTCCTTGCTTGCATTTATTAGCTATAGTGTAATGTACATGTTCCATAGGGCTGAGTCTTACCATTACCTGCTTACAAATTTGCAGTAGTAGCAACTGCCTGTTCAGAGCAGAACATGAATGCATTGCTGAAGGTAATAATGGAGAAAAGGCAATGGAAATCAGAAAGTTTTAAAGTTTTAAAAGATAGAGTGATTGTTTATATGAAACAGCTTTGCAGATTTGTTCTGACAATGCAGAGTTTGTTTCCTTGTTGCAGATGACATTGTCAGAAATGATGCGGACAGGCCTTTTAAATGAACTGATTTACCTCTTTTTTGCAAAGACACCGCCCCATACCACCAATGAACACTCCACAAACCCCTTCCCACCAATTTCTGTGAAAGCACTGGGCATACAGAGCTTAAAGATAAAGGATATTTGTTTATTCTACTAAATTACTGTGTGACAGAAGTGACTCTCAGCATGATCCAGCCCCTTCCTGTATATCATCACAGCTGCAGTATGTGCTTTATTCACATAATCTCTCTGGGTCCTGGACACGGTTGTGGTTCAGCTGGCACTCAGCCATGCTCATACAGTGAGCAAAGGCAGAAAAATCAGTCTGTTTGATTAAAAACATGAATTATAATGGTTTGGAGTGGGTGTTGAGGTGATTTCTGTCTGCTGCCATGGATGTCATGATGAGGAAATATATTTGCACATAATACACACCATACTGAGTAGACGTTGTAATTCAGGTAAAGAAAAACTTATAATTATTTGGGAAAGGAAAGTTGCTGCTTATCCCATTCACACCTATACACCTCAGGGAGGTCACTGGGGCAGTGCTAACATAAAGAAGATCACAGATCAGATTTTTTGCAAGTCCTGCAGCGTCAGATAACATAAACAATGTGGTTTAGGCATACCAAAATATGAGCCAAATAGCCTTTCTTCCACATTGTCTTTGTACTATTTACTGAATTTTCTAAGAATACCTAATAGACAGTATTAGGTTTTGTTAAATTAATATTTCATTAATTTAAATTAGTTATAACTTGATATCAACATGTTGAAGCTATTGCTGTGGTGTGATTAGTGTTGAAGAGGAATTCTTGATTACCTTGGGCAAGGAGAGGGAATATAAGGTTTTGGTCCTAGCCCAAACCCATCAACTATTAATAGCTCAGAGATAGACATTGGTATCTAAAAGGGATGTTAAAGTAGAAATGCAGACTTCAGAAGTTTTTAGATGATGTGAAGAGACAAAAATCTTTCTCAGGTCCTTTGTGATACTTCTAGTCCACTAAGGCTTTTTAACCAAAACAGCTCTTATATTCTGTTAAGCTTCAGATTAAAATAACCCTGAAGCGAAAGTATTGTAAGGAAACGATGTCCCTTTGTTAAAGACAGTTCCTGCTGAGGAAAAGTCTGGCTTGCTTCCTCTGATAACTTCTATAGATGCGTATTAATGGAAGCATTCCCTCAAGTATGAATGGGGTGGAAGAAAACGCAGCAGGGAAGACGCTAGCATTCACATTTCCACCCTCCTCAGCCTCTTGCTTTCTGTGTGCTCACCTACACCCCATCCCCCAGATGGAAGAACTCTCAGTGTTCATTTTATTTGGTGGATAAGAGGGTTGTTTCTCAGTGATGAAACCAAAACCTAGATTTTGTAGGGTTTTCATTCGCAACCTCTCACCTGTTACTTAAACATTTTCTAAGTTGTAAACATTATTGAGAAGCTTCTTTTAGTCTGTGCTGGATTAGGGACTGTGGAAGCACCTGCCTGGATGCAGAAACTTCCCTAATGACTCAGAAACAGCCCTGTTGCACAGCACATTGTGCAGTTTCTTGTCTATGCTATGGAGTGAAGGCTGCCACTGGGACCACTCGGCTGCTGGCTGCTGCTGTGGGCTGCAGTAGCACCTCACTCTGTGGCTCCTCCCATGACGGGTTCAGGGATCTCTCTTGGCAGGATGGCATGAGGTTGAACTGCAGAAGTAGCATGAACTGGGGGCCCCAGTTTGAGGTATAATAAGACGGATCAGGGTTATCCTTGCAGGAAGTATAAAGAAGCAAAGTAGAAAGGAAAGAATAGAGATAAAAAAGGCCTCCTCTTGTGAATGCAGATCTACACAGAGCTGGGAGTAAGTGCTGTCAGTGGTGGTGATATTTGTTGCAGTCAGTGATACCCAGGCAAAGAAAGTTGGTAAACTCTTTGCTACCTTTTGCACCAAATATGGAAGAATTTCAATTATTTTTCAGCCTGGAAAAAAAAAATCATTTCTGTATTTCCCATCTCCTTGATGAGAGTCAGTTATGGACTGCTTTGGAAAGAAACCACACTATGATCTTCATAGTGAAGGTGTTCAAATTTTCAGAAAATATTGTAAGGTTTGTTGGGCCACAGAGGAAAAGAGAATGACAGGAACATCACTATGCAGATTGTTGGTTAAGCATTCCATGACAGAAAAGAGATACGGGTTTTGGTCTCTGTTTCATAGAATATTACTGCATTTGCCAATACTGCAAAACAGATTAAAAAACCCCACAGATTTTGGAGATGCATTAGTTGTTTCCAGTCAAGATAATTGAACTTGAAAGTCTGAACTTAATAAAGTACAGGGTTAATTTTTGATGTGGCAAAAACTGCTGAGATTTCTTTTCATGTTAGGCTTGTCTTCAAGTCAGCAACACTAAAAAAAGACATGGGACTGCAGAAAAGGCATGAGAGTACTTTGAAAAATGTTTCCTCAGGATCTTCCTAAAGCTTGGCATGAGCACTGTTAGTTTTACATTATTTTTTTCTGTAATACTTCTATTTTCCTTCAAAAAAGATTATTTTCACTTTTTTTTTTTTCTTTTTAATCTAGCCTAGATAATTTCCTCCTATAAGAATATTTACCTGTGCTTGGCAGTGTGTGAGCCTACCTTAGAGACTTTTAAAGGTCCATGACTTTCTCTACTATGTAGGAAGCTAGGGAAGATTAGAATTTCATGTCATCTAATTTCAGGTTTCTACAAAACCTAGATCTGTGCTAGCTTTCTAAACTCCGCTTATCACCAAGGGAGAGAAATGCCTTTATAAGAAATTATTTCCTTCATTCTGAGTGACAGAAACTGTATCAGAGGAGCCACAACCTAGAAATAAATGCTTCTCTACACTGACCCTGAATATGCTATCTCCATGTAGACCTGTACTGTTGTATAGTCCGTTGCTAAACAGCATGCATATCAGGCTTAGTTGCATGCCTGCTGTTGCACTGGACACTTTCAAGGATCTTCTAAAATGTAAATCACAGTGAAACAGCCAAAATGGTTTGGGAACTGGTTAATGAGATATCACTATATGCTTAATACAGTGTGTGATGTTACCAATCAGCCAATCAATTACTGATTACAGACTCTAAAGTTTAACATAATGTCTACTGCTATGATGTTTGCATAAGAATAAGCTGAATGTTGACTCCCTTTGACTTTCTGAAACAGTCACTATTTGTGTCACTCACCTGTTTATTTGGGCTGCTAAAAATATACAGGAAATCTCTTTTTAACTCTTTATGGTCCAAGTGTACCTTCCTTTGCAAGACTCTAGGAGGAGAATGATGTTTCCAATACTGTATGAAAGGAGTGAGTTGAGTATGAAACTATAAACTTTATGATTGATGTGTCCCTGGGACTTTTTCTTGCATTTTTCCATTTGATTGGTAAGTATATGACCAGCCAGCAATGTTTCCAGTCCAGGGGAAAGGGGAGAGGGTATAGTTACCAATTTAATGACTGGGAGGCCTCTAACATCTATGTGCGAGACAATTCTCTCTGAGTTTCTGCAGATGTTTCTCTTCTTAAAATGTGGTAGTCCTGGAAAGGCTTAAAACTTTTTTTTTTTTCTTTTTTCTGTGAAAGTAGTAGGATTGAATGCTGTTCTACTTTGCATGTGTTGAACTAGCGGAGATCTGCAAGAGTTGAAGCCACAGGTCCTGATCTGACTTTTAAAGTCTTGCTCTGCTCTCAAGAACAGACTGATAATTGTTCGCAAATGCTTGATTCCCTTCCATGTCTAGCCTGTAGGCTGAGAACATACGGAGTGTATACATTCATTGCATTTTGAAGTACTTTGGGCAGCTCAGTAAGCTTGCATTTCATGTCCTGAGCTAGCTTTTAGAAGCCATCATGTGGCATGGTACTATGCAAAGATATTAATCAGGCTTCCAAATGCCAAGCAGCTATGACAGGCACTCTGACTAAGAAACTGTGTGTAGTGTTCATTGTTCTGTTAACTGTGCTGTGTTGCTAGAGTGATACTGTTTCCAACGGCAGACTTTGCAGGGGTCAGTGCAAACACAGCTATGTGTGCACCAAGCTGCACGCTACCTGGTAAGAGGAAAAAAAGGCGGAATAACTGCCCCGAGCATTCAAATATTGCTTTCAGAGCTTCAGAAAACACAGAAGATTATGTAACCAGACATGGGTTTTTTTGGTAAGTATTTCCACGTTGAAGTATTACAGCCAAAATGCTGATTATGGGAATATTTATAGAAAAATCCAAACAGGAAAGAAAGATATACCAGAGCCTAAATTAATCTTAAATTGAGGTATGGTGAATGGTAGAGTAGCCCAAGAATCTGCATTCACACAAGGAAAGAGAGAAATGGAATCTCACTGAGTGGCAAATTTAAATGTACATCAAGAGGAGAGACAAAAAAATATGGACTAAAGCCTCCCTAGAGACACATGCTATAAATCATAGACTCTTTTTGATAGCATCAGTTCAATAACTATAACAACAAAAAAGATTATTTTTTAATAACTTGGTCTTCAGCTAGGCCAGTACCTCATAAAATCAAGAGACTGACTGACAGACGCAAATATCTTTCAAAAGAGACAGAGTCCCTTTTTAATAATGCAAGTTTAACTAAATTATAAATCATGTCATAGTCTGAGCCCAGAGAAATCCCATGTCAGAGGCCTCACTGATAATAGTCTGTAGCTCAACACCTATGATGCCAAAACTGCTTCTCAGATACAAGCTTTCCCTTTTATTTTTGTACTATTTCCCCATCATTTTTCCCTTTGTCAGTTTAATTGCTTGGAGACCAGATTCCAGATCAGATAGTGCCCATGGACAAGTGTAGAGAATTGATGCTATTGCTGCAGGAATGGAAGTCATAGGAGCTTCTCACAAGAATTATTCCTGGTTTTTTGGGAATCACTTTAAAAGTTTGTCAGATTGCCTTTGGGCCTTATGTATGTTTTTTAGGGGAAATACATACAGGTGGAAGGAATGTTAACCTGATGCATTATTCAAGTCAGGGTAGTCACAACCTTTGTGCTTGATAAAGAGCAGGAATTCTTTCATCCATAAAGTGTCCCATTGCCAAAGGACATGTGGAATCTTTATGTCCTTCATGTGTTCTCTGCAGTTGAGGAGGATGGGATAGATGGGGTTTCCCTTCAGCCCACCATCTCTCTCTATGACTCTTCTGCATTTGTTTACCAGCTACGGTAAAACTATCCACACAGCAGCCTACTACATCCAGAAAATCATCTTCAGAGGAGCTAGTATTCACTCTTCTTACTTTTGCTTCATTCTTAAAATGCTATTTGAGATATTCATTACAGAGAAGGAAGACATGCAACCCTGCTGCCCCATTGGAGGAAAGGAAGAGTATGGGAGAGCATTTTGTTATGTACTGTCACTGGGAAGACAACAATATCTGTCAGTTATTATATGCTACAGAGGATTAAATAAGAACATACAGTTCTTTCTCTGCACATGACTACCAGACAGGAGTGTGTGACAGTAAAAATAGATGACAATAAGGCAGGTAATAAATGAGCAATTTTACACACTCCAAGTATTACAAAAATCTTGAGAATACTTTAAAACACATGAGCAATTTCTTAAAAATTATATTTTAAGGTATGTTGTTTTGTTACCTTTGCTTACTATTTTTGTGTTGTAGTTTGCATGATGGTTGTTTTTTACTCTTTGTTCTCAAAAACGTGTAGACTGCAAATTTGTTTTCAAGAAAAAACCCAACAAGATAGCTGATACATTCATACATTCTGATAATTCTGGCACCAAGGACTATTTGGAGGAATATAAAGCAAACCAACCAGGCAGATGAAAAAAAATAGGACTAATAGGACTCCATGAGACAACCAAGTTGCTAAGATTGGCAGTCTTGACTGAGATCCTTCAGCTTATATTTCTGGAACCTTTTGATGATTTAATGAAAATATTGCCCAGCAGTAAAGGAAGACTTGCAGTTTTTTAGCTAGCAAGTGTTTGAAATAGCATGTCACTAGTAAGATATTTCTTACCACTCTCAACCAGTCCCTTTTTCCCCACTCTATGTCTAAGCTTCTGACTTACATAGGGATGTAGTCAGTTTCCTTTCATAAGATGGTGATGCCATGATGAGTAGAAGCATGTTTTCTGCAATGACAAGCTTTGATTCATTTTTTGCTGTACTACCCAGATTAAATTCTCTATTTTCTCTCCTTAGTTGAGGACTTCAATAGTATGAGGTTTCCTCAGCTGAGTTGGTTTATTCAGCAATATTTAAACTCCCTTTGTGTGTGTCTGCATGAGAATGAGAATATTGTGTGTTCTACAACTATTTAAAAGTGCTTAAAGAAATTTAAAACCAAGAAACTTATTAAAGATCCAAGAAAGATGGCTTGTTCTCCAGAGGGTTTCTGCAGTGATTCTGTTTCTGCAAAATACTATCTCAAAAACAGGAAAAAAAAAAAAAAGGAAAGAAAAAGCCACCCTGGAAATTTAATGCTGTTGCCTGACTTATATAGGAAAAAAAAAGATATAGTGAGGTGCTCTATTCCCTCAGCCAGCACATGTTTCTGAGATGTTTCTAGTGGGTAATAGTTTGCTAGTGGGATGATGTATGTTACCTTGTGGCGGCAACAGTGTACTGTCATTTCTGCAGTTTGTCCAAAGGATTTTTGCCAACCGTACTATTTTTCTGAACAGAGCACAGCTACCCATTCCACTCTGACAGGGCAGGATATGCTGATATAAATCACACTGTGGTTCCAGAGCTACGATGAATCTCATAAAATGAGAGGATAGTCTGCTGTAATTAAATTGTGGAGCAATCCCTACAGAAAAACACACTTCCCTTAAGGTATAATATGTTTTTAACAAAAAAGATAGAGCTCAATGCAATGTATTCCATCCCAGCTGCCTGACAGTGCTTAGGTATGCGGGATGTTAAATAAAACCCTTGCAATAATAAAATTTGAATTCTGAGATGCAGTATGTCTTTTTGATGAGGAACTAATTGTACTGTATCACTGACATACTGAAGAAATGCTGCTTAAAGATCAGTCTCCATCAGCAGTAAGCACTTTTTGAAGTTGAAGTTACACACTTTCAACTATGAAAAAAGGACTTGTTTGTTTTCTGTCTATTACGTTAGGTAGTAATTTTCGAAGCTACAGCCAGGAGAAGCCCATTGAGGTAGCAATTGGAAGTACATAGCTCCTTTCAGTTCTGATTGTTTTACTTGATCATTTACAATTTTAATATACAATGTACAGAATTATGGAAGATGAATGTTGTAAAATAGTCCTCGTAAAGCAACTCAGGTACTTGAAAGATGCAAAAATTCTGCATTCAGGTATAGCCAATATCTATAACCATTGGAAGCCTTCATTTCATGAGAAAGAAGTCCTCCAGTGAAATTCCAGTAGCATCTAAGTGGACTGTTTATTTTAATTTTCTCCTTTGGGGGTTCTTTAATTTTAATAATGAATGCTGTTCTAACATGTGGAAATGTGTGTGTGCACATGTGCCTGCACCCACACACTTCAGGAAGTTTCACATAAGGAAGAACATGGTCTTTGACACCTGTAAACAACAAATGGTTTTACACACTTAAACATGAGCCTCCTTTCTTGCATAATGGCCAAAATAATTGTCATGTTTGCTGCTGGGAAGGAATTTTCCATTTTGGCAGTTTGGTCGATGTTTTGGGTTTTTTTTTTTCTTTCCCAGCAGAGCTGAGTAAAAGGATGATTCATACTTATCTAACATTTTTGAAATGTAAACTCTATCAGGATACTTCACTCTGACTTTGTATGAGTGCATGTTTAAGAGACAGTACTGACTCATCAGCTCCTTGGTTGGCTGACCAGAATGCCTATTTATTATAAAATTGTAAACCTGAAGGCAGGATGGGGCTGCTATTCCCAGCTTGGCTAGCCGCTTTCTCTACCTTTCTAGTAGATTATACTTCCTGAGCATTTATGGATGGAAAAAAGAATGTGGACAGTCAGAAAGAAGGAACAAATTTGTACTTCTCTCTTTAACATATCTATATGATCCCTCCATTACTATGGTGTCTGAGCAATTCCTATTCAATACTACAGTTACCTTCACAAAACTTGAATTGTGTAGAACATCATTGTTATCTGCATTTTTCTGATGGAAGCTGAGGACCAGGCTATGTCTGCATGCATATCAACAGATTTCTGCTAGGGCTGCCCTTTTATGCAGAAACATTGTGGTTAGGGCACTTGAATGGGAAATTCAGCCCAAAAAGGTAGATTTTTCATCATCTAGTTTCTCTGGGAGTGCTGCAAAGGCAACACTGTTAGGTAGCCGGGCTGAGACAGGAGGAACATGTACTTTGTCCTCTGGAGGGAGGTGGCGGAGGGTACACCACAGAGTGAAAGATTTAGGATGCTAGGAAAAGATATTAAGAAAATGGTAACCTGACATTAAGGCCCAGCAAGGACCAGTTTCCCTCAGTGAGGCTGAGGGTGTGCCCTGTGCCTGAGGGACTGCACTAGAATATTTTTCAATTTGAGCATGACTAAGTGAAATGTGTAAGTTTATCAGACTGCAGTGCTAAAAAGCAGGGATAGCTCTGCATGAATCTCTTTTGAATGAAGTAAAAATAGGCTGACTAGAATCAAAACTGAATCAGGGATGCCTTATGAAGGACTGCCCTCCACTTAGTTTCCCATCAGCCTTCCTTGAGACAAGGATGGAAGAAGTGGATGCTGTTGGTTGGTTTGTGGGGATTTAGGGTTCCATATGAGAGTACAGGATTTAGGAATCCATGTAGTTTTAAAGACAAAGCTGTAGTGTCATTAAGTGAAGATCAAAAATACCGCAAAGAGCCAAAGGTCAAACCAAATTTGATACTGAACCAAATCCAGTGGAATTCAGAAAAACTGCTGCTGAGCACTGGTTTGTGAATATTCATCCCTGCTTTGATCTTTCTGTCTCTTAGTTTTCTGGCTGACTGTACGGACTGTACTCAAGCACTTCAGGGCTATGGGTGCCTTTAGGCAATGGCAGTGTTTATGCATCAGTATCCTAGGGACGTTGTTCCATCAGGACTCATAACCTAAGGAAAAGTTTTTTGAGAGCTGAATGAATGGGTAGGAAATCAGCAAGCAAAATTAAAGTTCTGTTGATGACTTGATAAACATCATTGTTTTGGGAGATTATTATTGACTTTACACCATGATCAGAAACACAGACTGTATCTGTTAACAAGATGCTGTCTCTCAGCTGAGAAAAAAAGGTGCATTTCAATAAAGAAATATTGAGCTCAGCCTCATCCTGCTTTTCAAAACATTCATAGGCTAGCCACAGTATTCTGCCTGTTTGATTAGTTGCTTTTGATCTGCTCGATTTATTATGGGTTGTATTTTCTTTGATTGCATAAGGACCTAAAGTTGCAGACATGGCAATATGAGTTCATAAAATTTGAGGATTAAATCTCTGTTGATACAGAGTCTCTGAAGCTGCAGCATTCTTTATTCTTTTCCTATATTGTTGTGTAGTGATCCTCTGTGCTGCTAAAGCACTTCCAAAACTCATTACAGCTATGTCTGTATTTTAATTATAGGTGAAATGATCCTTGCCTGCAGTTTGTTAAACACTTTGACATTCTTCTGAATTAGAGGTGTTAGAAAAATGGAAGATCACAATGTGGTTTTAGATTCCCAAACACCTCCTACATATATTTGAATATTGATAAACTCAGGGCTTAAAAATGCTGTGATTGCAACTTCAGAAATTTCTTCAGTTCCAGTTTGTTTAACCCAAGCTTATTTAACATTAAATATTTAGCAAATTTCTTTCTTCAGATCAGAATACTCATTAATAACTTAAAATATAAACTATCATACATTAAACATGCAAATCAGACTTTATATTCAAACTGGATCCTCAGTCTCCTACACAGAGTTATGATAAATAGCACCTTCTGCAGTGAGTCACAGCACTGTTTCTGTCAAAATCACTCTCCGAGCCAGGAGCGAGGCAGAGCAAGGCTGCAGATTCTGGCTGTGTCTTTGGCCAGTGCTGACCGCCTGTTACAACACACCTTTGAACTTTTGGCCTCTATTTTCCTGTTGCCATACTCTGGCAACACACTAGATTTAAACCACTTCCTGGTGTCTTTACATGGGGACAGTGATACAGCTCTTTTTGGTGTGGGACTTTTGGCAGCTTGATCTGTGGCATGTTTACCAAATAACTGCCACAAACCAGCCTGTCCATTTTAAGAATACTGCGAGCTGACCAGCAGCCAGCCTGGTTCAAGCTACAATTTTATGAGAGGAAGTGAGGCTGGAATATGTAGATGTCTGGGGGAACAGGATCTGTTTCATTATGCTGCCAGACTCCATATAGGTACACTGGACAGGCTTATATCATATCTTAGTCATTACCACAATCAGAGACCCCAGCGCATTCATAGATAAAAGACACCAGCCGTGTCTTCGTGTGGAACTTTGAAGAGTCACAGTGAAATATAACAACAACAGAAAAAAAGCTACAAAGAGTTTTTTGTCTGATTGAAGCATTTGTAATAGGTGTTTGAGAAGTATTCCCAAGGGAATTGTGAAGGATTGGTGAAGACTGCAAGAAATGTTGAATCGTTGAGGCAGACATGGACTCTGATGAAAATAGGAATATATGCTGAATGGTGTTGACTTTAAAATAAAGTACTATTTTATATAATCAAAGTATACTCTGGAAATAGTAAGTAATCCCATCCAAGCTTAAAAACATAAATAAAAAGTAATTAGTCTTTGTAGAGAAAAAGGGAGTTCTAAGAGACAGTTAACATATCCTTGCACCTCAGCTTCTTTTGGCAAGGAAGGAAATAGAAGCGATGCACTACCCAGCCCTAAAATGGACAAGCTCCTGTAGTCCAATTGAGAGCATTTGTTATTTATCCTACTAAGCTCTATCATAATGCTGTGTTTTGACATCACATCACATTAGGATTTAACAGACGTGCTGCTCTTCTGCCTTCAGCACAGCCTCTCTGCTTGTGTGTACTGCCAGCATGCCAATGGTGAGCATACAGCAATTTCTTACATTACATGACTAAAAAAATAATAAAGACATTTCATACATACGCTTTTTACTTAAGATGAAACAGTTATTTTTAAGGATTATTAAACAAGAATTACCTTAAAAGACTGGGATGGTTGGAATATGTGAGTATTTCATTCTGAAAATGATATGTTTTTAATATTTGTTTTGGTTGACACTCTGCTGTTTTATAAAATCCTTATCTGCAGAAAATAATTTCAGCAGCTTTAGCCAATGTTGCACCATACCTCCTATTTCAAATTACGTTTAGGCTTGTAGGGCCCAGGCTGTGAGACTGTGAGACTCGTACAAGAAATTAAAACATTAGCAGAACATGGATTGTACTAGATTCTACCCAGGATTTTAATTCAGATATATTTTATCATAATCAGTAGTCTTATTTTGACTCTGGCATGATATTGGCAAATAGCAAAAATTCTAATTTCTCAAAACTCTGCAGTCTGTGATATGGTGGCTTAGTTTATATCTGAGCTCTTTGTTTTAAACATATATAGGTCTCACCTGATTATCCTCTTTTTTCTAGGCTTCACAGCAGTGATATTTATTAAAACAGAAAGGATCTGAACATTGCCTTTCAGCTTTCAGAGCATTTGGCAAAATGGCTATCACGCTGCAGGTTGCCTTTTTTTTTTTTTATACTATTTGTATTGCATCTGAGTATAGAAGCTGTTTAGTGCACTACAGCAATGTGAAAACTGTTGTTTTCCTTAATTCTTTATTTTCCTTTCATCCTAACTGATTACAACCTCAGTCAGAATTTATCAACACTACTCTGTGCACTGGACTGTGTGACCTAAATTTTATGACCTTGCGTCCAAAATCTAATTCTCTGGTACAAACTCATATTTCTCTGTTGATCTTTTAAAGACATTTTCCTCATTAGCATGGCAGAAAAGCATGTGGAAGCCAAGTGAAGCAATATGCAATTTTGCATTGCACTCAAATTCCTTGCTGCAGTGCACTCAACTAACCTTCTATTAAAATTGTATTTTCTCCCTATATCCTTGTTTTCTCTTTTTCAAACAAATAATCTATCAGTGCTAAGGAGTTACTTATTTTGTCTGCCTTTGATTATACCTCTTAGCTACCAGCTTTCAATTTGGCCGGTTTTTTGTGGCTCCTCAGGTAACCACTATTGTGCTATCAAAGCCTTTCCAGAACATTAAAAATCCCCAGCAACTTTGTTTCCACTGCAAGGGTATCTTTATTTAAAATTGTAATATGAACAAGAAATCGTATGCAATAAGAAAATAAATCAGACTCTCAGCTTGTGCAGAAATCGGGTAAATGTTTGTGAGTAGCAGCTTTTTATTTTTTTCCCTACAAGAGTTATCCCAAAATTTAGATTATTTTAATAAATATGAAACTAAGAATCTCTCCGAGGCATTTATATATCTATTCTTAGTCAAAGAAAGGTATTTGTGTGTAGCTGTCAACGCAATTTTATTTGATCACGTCACTTCCTAATAGACACACAAATTCTTATGGGTCACTTGTAAAGTTACATAACAAATTTCCCCACAGAAATAGCTGGGATCAACAGCCGAACAACTTTAGATACAAATTTAAGGTGCTCATTACAATCATAATATTTTCTAAATCTCTCCTAGTGATGAAAAATAGGTTTTATACTCAATGTATGTAGAAAAATCACCACAGTAAAAGTTGGAAATAAAGTATTGAGTTCATCTAAAGGATTTTACTGTGATGCATGGCATAAGCTCAGGCTGATACATTTTTACTTTTACTTGTTGGTGACTATACAGGTTGCATTTAAAGCTGATGTAGATGATACAACACTTTCAAAAACACTGAACTGGGAAAAAGGTTTTGCTTCCTAGTACTGTGTTCATTTCTAAGACATTGTCTGACCTGGAATATAACACCTAAGCTGGATTCAAGTTGCGTTCCTGCTCAATATGTGACAGTTAACAAGAACAGAATACAGGTGAGGTTTTTGCTCTCATTCACATTAAGGAGACCACTCTACTTGTTCTGTGGTACATAATACAGTGCATATTGAGTAGCTGGAGAAAGTGTTAGTATCGGCACTATTTTGGGGATGGGAAGGGAAGACACTGCTGATGAAAATGCCTGATGTTTACACATTTCCATGCTTTTTGTTACAAAGAATTGACAGATCTCGAGGCTCTGTGCAAAATAATACGGTCCTTTTCTAGTCACTACAAGAGAAGAACAATTTTATGGAGTTATAAAGTTAGGAAATCCTGAAGCACAAATCCTTTTTTTCCTTTGTTTGCTGCTATCAGAATTTGTGTAGTTTTAACTAGCTTCAGAGAAACTGTTCACAGTTTATTTAAGATATGATAATGCACTTGATTAGTACTTAACCTCCTGTTAAATTCATTGACTCTTGCTCAGTTAATGAGAGTTGACTTGTGTGCCTGATGAACTGGATATACCTTTGTTGTGTGTGGTTTTTTTCTACTAGATGAGAAGTTCAGCATCTCAAGGTTTTCTGCTGTCTCTCACAGGTAACAAAAACTCCTGTTTGTTGAAAGTGGCTTGGAAGGCCCCAGATCCCAACATCTCTCTCTCTAGAAATGCCCCTCAAGTATCTTGTGAACAGGAGCATCCCAGCAACCGATACACACCTTCACAGCAGTCAAATGCAAAAACTGGTTTAGCTGAAACATGCTCATAATTCAAATATCCACAGCATCGTTTCAGTCTCAAGAATGTAAAAGCTGTAGTTTTGAAATAATTGGATATGGAAACATTCAAAGCAAAAATAATGATGAGAAAATACGCACTGTTTGCTATGGCAACATGAGTTCTAAAGCCAGCAATAAAGTAATGATGCCTCTGAAGAGAAAAATGTGGAATTGCTCTGGAAGGCAGATTGGAGACAGCTGGTGAATCCCAAAGTAAAAAGACAGTGGAACCCATGACATCCATATAGGCAGCTCTTCTAATGTTGCTGTAAGGTAAACTGAAATAATCATGTGGCCACATTACAGAGTCTACTGCTGTGTTTGGTTATATTTGCACTGCTACAGTTCTTGGTCCCAGGAAATAATTTTGGCTCTAGAAAGAATGGTGCAGAATGGCTTGTGTCTGCATTATTTCAGGGTGTCTCAGCACTGCCTAGCCCTTGATCCAGACCTCCCCTGGACCCAACCATTGCACCTTAAATAGGTTATTTTTATGTGTGTGGTTTCTTGCATAATTCAAAATGTCTGAAAACAGCCTATAAAAGCAGTATTTTTGTCCTAGCTTAAGAGCCAAGTGTCTGCATTGCACGCTTTGGAACACAGAAGGAAGGTGTATAGAAAGGTTTTAGGATGCAGAAGATGCTACAGTATGTGGTATTGCAGGACAACACATGGTGAGAAGAACCAAAGCAGCAGTGTTATCCATAACGAGATATAGGCGACTGTCCCTGGAATAAATTTGGAAAAACTCAGTTTTGGTTTGGTAGAAACTGGTTGGTTGATTTTTAAAAAGGACCTAGAATTGAATTATCATTTTTGCAATTTGTTCAAAGGGGGTACCAGAACTTAGGGCTGAAAGGTGGACTGAAGTTGTTAACAAAAAAGACAAACTCTTTATCATGTTTGTTTCTGTGTTCAGTGGTTGAAAGACAGCATTTGGATGCTTATATATAAAATTCAGTACAAGTGCTATGTTCCCAGGAGGAACCATTTCACAGTGTTTTTATAAGCCTGTGTAGAAATCAAAGGCCAAAGTACATCAGAAGCATCTGATGTATCTTTCATAACCTCTAGGGCCACAGTACCTTGAGTGACAATAACAAAATATTTCAAAACCAGCTAACCACAGATCAGGACTTTGTGTTGCAAAAGAGATAGTTGAACAAGTCAGATCATTCTGATAGCTGAATGTTCACAACCTCGCTCATGTGTTGACTAGTGTTGCATTTCAGTTAGACTTGGAAAAGTATTGTCAGAACCCATCTGCTACCACAGATAATGTGGTTAACAGGTTGACTGCAATTAAAGAAGCAGAGCTGTCCTCTCATATTAGACACTTTACACGCTTTCAGTTCAGCCACTGAAAAGGGCCTAAATGTACACCAGGTGAACAGTGTTTGCATCACTTTTCCAAGGCATCTACATGGCAAGTACTGTGCTGGAAAAAAAAAGAAAAAGCAGCTTCTGCTGGCTGTTTCCCAATGTAAATTAATAACAGATGTTCTGACGAAGTTATGACATGTTATGTAGATAGTTAGAGCAACAATTAGCTATTAATGTCACATTATTGTCAAAACAGGTCTGGAAAAATGGATAAGACCTCATGACTTCTTTGAAGGTAATTTGACAGGAGTTGAAAGTGTCATCAAGATCCTAGAACCCATGCAAACTGTCTTTACAGTTCTTTGTGACAAAGACATGTCTAGAGTTTCAGTGATCCATCCATGTTATGAAATGATATATATGTCACTGAAAGTTACCAACTCTGGATTGTCAGCTCATTGGTAACAGCAGTGAAAAATTCAGTGGCTAAACATCTAGCTAGGTTTAGCCACAACGCCAGATATTGTGGGGTTTGTTGTTTTACTTCTTTGGGGACACACACAGCATGGTCATGGGGAGAAAAAAGACATTCATTTTTTGGCAGGGAGCTGTGTATTGGATTCCAGATGCAAGATCTGTTCCCATGTGAGGAAACGCGTAAAAAAAGATTTATGATAGACCCTATAATTCTAGTTCTATAATATTATATGGGCAGAGAGAGACATATGTAGGGGGTAGCAGCACTTCTGATAAATCCTTAGAAGGCAAATCCTTGCAATTTACCCCCTACCTGTGAAGTCCTCAAGTGCAAGGATTCCAAAATGTGCATTTGAGAAGATATTAGTGGGTGTTCTGGTACAAATCTAGAGGGTATTAAATATGCTCATGTCTGAGATTACCAGCTGAAAATTGAAGACCATAAAATGTGATTCCCCCATGTGGTTGAAGCAGTGCAAAACCAGGTATTCATTACTGTCAGTACTAGCAAAGGAATACCTGACATATTCCAGCAATATCAAGTAGTTAGTGAAAGAATCTGCTCAGCTGCTGCTGCTATTATCAGTATTCAGAAGTCTGCCTCTCTGGGGAGTATGTCAATCAACTCATTATCATTAAAAAAAGAGAAGTAGAGAGAAAAGTTTGAAATGTAGATTCTGTTACCCTGAATTTCCAGTGGATTTGACATGCCTCTTGTTCATTAAAACAAGTAAACTGATTTTGTTCGAGCCGATTTAATTTTGAGACAGCTGCAGATACCTTGTTTTCTGTAGTGGTACATACCTTAAGCAAAGTATTCTGATATGTATAATATTGTTGGGGATGCTTTTTTTCCAGTCCTATTTTCTAAATACCTTAAAAGAGCTGAAAAATTCACAGCAGTTTAGGAAGGCAGTGACTGTTTTTAAAATGGGCTATCTGAAGCACAGTTAAGAGATGTGACGGTTGATAGAAAATGTCATGAAAGAGAGGAAAAGGCTGATGATTACCAAAAGGAAGAAATAAGAATATGTGGTATATCCAAGTGTATGTGTGTGTTTCATGAAAGCTTTGCTTGATAAACTTCCAAGAGGAGCCATAAAACTCCAAGGTTAGGATACTTTTAAATGCGATAGCTGAGATCAAAGACAAAATCACAATGTTAAATATACAAAAGCACTCATATCTCTAGAATACATTACTCAGTCATGGTAAGCAGCCCACTTTAGATTTTGTGATTACTTGAAAAACACTTTGTGGCTTACATTCTGCAGACATAGCACTTAAGATATGCTGTCATTCATGTATTGTAGGAAACATGCTAGGAATTGCATAAAAATCTGAAATCTATTGCATAGGAAATAAGTAGGAAACGTAACAGTAAAGATTGCATTAAGATGTCAAAGGGAGCTATGTTCTAGGATACTTTGTGGGCTTTTTCAGCTTCACAAAATAGACATATGATGTTCATTGATCTTAATCTTTCAAGAACTCACTTCTTAGAGGACAGAAATAGTGTTAATCAAATGAGGAAGAGTAAAAGTTCTATGAGCACAGCTTTTCCATTTCTGAGACGCAGAAGATAATGTGTGTTCTGCTAGGATAATACCCTTGCTCAGAAACAGGAGATATTACAAAGGCTTTCAATATTCTCAGAGCACTTGTTACAACAGCGGGTAATCAAAAGCATAGAGAACGTCCCTATTCGTATCTTTCTACATATGAAAGAACACTTAGAGAAATAAAAGTAATGAGTGAAAACAACAAACCCAGTTCTTTTTCCTAGTGGCAATAATTACAGTTGTGTTTAGTGACTTAAACACACTAAATGGGTGTTTCATAGGAGATGGTGATGATCTCCTTGAAGAGTATGTCTAGATAATTACCTCTGCAAGAGGAGAGTGTGGGAGAAAAAAAACCACTTTATTTCGTATAGTCAATGTTTAGGCATAGCTATGTACTGAGGGAGAAAGAAGTAGTGTCATAGGGAAAGCAGCCAGTCATCTATTCTTGATATTGATACAGAGCTTTGCAGGTTTAAAGCATTAAAGACTGAACAACATGTATTTATAAAAGTGGGTTTAACTCCCCATGGGTGTTCTGGACAGTGTTAATACATGCTATTTTTTGTTGGGTTTTTTGTGTTTTGTTTTGTTTGTGCATTTCTTTTTTTCCTCCTGAAAAATTACAACCTCTTCAACAGGCAACCTTGTATAATTATCTTGATCCATTTTACCAGAAGTATTTTTTGACAATCTTATCTCTGAGGAGTCATCTACAGTCACATGACAACTGATTCTTGCTGATGGAAAGTGCAGCTTGTCATTCTTTTCTTTCTCTCTTCTGGGCTCTACCAACAAACTTCTCTCAACATTTCATATTTCAGTAGTAACTTGTGATGGATTTGGATCTGCTTGGTAAGAGTGTTGTGATAGATTTGGAGCTATTCAGAAGTAATTTATTAGTTCAGCCAGGAGACTGGTACCTTTTTTGCTTGATAAGAAAGTCTTAACTTCAGCTTCTCATAGGAGGCATTGTAATGGTCTACGACTCTGAAAATCTTTTCTGTATAGAGCTGGCACATCCGTTTTCAGTCTGGTGCTTTCTTTTCTTGTCCTCAGCAGTGAGAGGCTTTCTCAATGGAGCATATAAATCAGTCTGCTTTTTTTTTACTGCATATCCCAACTCTTACTACTTTGTTATTTATGAAATTGTGAGCATTCACTAGTATTTTTAAGGCCACAGTCTGTTTGAAAAATTCTTTGTGTTTGCATTAAGTGTCAATTTTAACCCCAGACTGGCAAAATGTATGCTGTTGTTCCCTTCATTTCTACTGATGACAGGCTTAGTAACAGATGCCCATAGTCATATGTCAATTCTTTGTTTATTTTCACTCTTCTTCCCTTAATCTTGGTTACTGTTGTCTCTTTCTCCATTTGCTAGAATTAGTATTATTTCACTTTGCCTTATTCTTCCCTGTTCTCTTTCAGCTTCTCATCTTAAATATCATATATGGCAAATTCTTTTTCTCCTCTGTTAGCTCTCCTTCTTCAGCATTGTCTTGCTAGCACTCTTTCACATTCCTGTCCAGAAACATGCCCTTGATGTCTTGGCTCAGAGGTAATCAGTGAATCGTGCCCAATATCTCCTCCAATATTTCTTTGGTGTATTTGGGTAATCAGCTGCATCATCAGACTTGAGAAATTCTCTTCCATGAAATACATTAATGAAAAGTTCAGAGAGGAGTAGAATATTTCCGGTTGTGTATGCTATCCTACTCCATCATGTTTCTTTGCTGAATATTGGCCTTAAGAGGAATTAATTTTTTCTAGATCTCACAAGGGGGTCAAGATGTCTGAGGCAAATGTCTATGTAAAGTTTCCCCTTCACATAGGTTCCAACTGAATTACTGGTACTGCACAGCAGGTAGTATCACTCCTGAGACTTTACATTTTTATCTCTAAGAAGCGCATCCATGGATAGCTATGCCTTAATGTCTACGGAGAGATTTCTTTCGCATAGTTTAAGGCTCTTGTCTATTTCTGAAAAGTGGTAATTTTTCTGGTTTAAATCCCTTGAAAATTACTAAATAAACTACATGACACAAGCAATCCATTACTGTGAAACCGTTACCTTTTAGATTAAAAGCAACCTTATGTTTATGCAGCTGGAAAACAAAATCCCGGTGAAGGTGTTTTCCCCAACAGGAAGTGGGTGTTGGAGCTTTAAAGCTATTTTCACTTACTGCAATCTGAAGCCAACTGTTGTGCTTCAAACCATGACTATATATCTTCGTTTGGGCTTCGGGAATGGCATGCTTCTTCAGCTTTGAACTATTGACCCTCTTTCTAGTGCTGAGATTGCACAGGCTGCATATGTTTCAAATAGTTTTGTATTTACGTGGCTAACATGAGACAAAAAGGATTCTTTGACAGGTATCTCTCATTAAAAACATAAGTGCTGTTGCAAACTGCACCAGTACCAAAAATCCAGGACTTCAGATAGTGGAAGTTCAGACTGACCCTGCAATGTATACTTGCTGCATCAAAGAAGCATGACCAACAGGCTGAGGGAGGTGATTCTCACACTCTGTTCCACTTTTGTGAGATCCCACCTGGAGTACCATATTCAGGTCTGGGGCCCTCAACATAAGAAGGACATGGACCTGTTTGATTGAGTCCAGAAGAAAACCATGGAGATGATCAGAGAGCTGGAACACCTCTCCTATGAAGATAGGCTGAGAGAGTTGGGGTTGGATGGGGTTTTGAGCAACCTGGTCTATTGGGAGGTGCCCATGGCAGGGGGGGATGGAACTAGATGATCTTTAAGGTCCCTTCCAACCCAAACCATTCTATGATTCTATGGTTGGTTTTGCAAGTTTGAAAACTGCTGGGCTTTTCATGATACAGAGGGAGCTTTTCAAAAGTATTGAGCACTGAACTAGCTCAGCTTTCTCAGCTGCTGAGAGCTCTTTTACAGTCATTTGAAGCAGTGCTCAGTCAAAACAGTGTGCCTTTGAAAGTATCATCCATTCCACATGCACCACCAATTTCACAACTCCAGATTTTCTTCTTTTACTTCTGTGTTTTCTAGTACATCATGGTATGTATTTCTCCTCTTTGGTACTTTGCTTAATAAAGATGTTATTCAGAGTTAACACCTTATGGCTGGACTCAGTTTCTCCACATCTGAGGACTTTCTGGACTGGTTGAATTTGCTTCACTATCTGGTTTGCATTCACTGTTTCAGTTTTCTTCAGGTTTTCTTGGCTTTGTGTGGAAGATGTTAAGCATTAATATCTTGTTGCTACTCTGCTTTATATTTGTCTCTGACTTGCTGGTTTTTATTGAAAATACATTTATAAAAAACACAGGCTCTTGTAAGACGCGAATGAAAACTCAGATATCCCAGAAATAAAAATTAGGCAAATTATTTCTGTATACTATTTTGTATTTTTTGCATGTACAAAGGTACAAAACTTTTTGTGTCAGGTTGAAGATAACAGGCCCTCACATAAGTGTCTGCAATGTAATATAGCAGCAAATGACTTTGATTTATTGCACTCTAATTGTATAGAAAAGCCATGAATTGATATGTCATATGCTCAAAGTAATATAATTTAACTAGAACAATTATGTAGCCAAGTAGAATTAGAACTTGATTGCTAGTCTATAATAACCTCTCATAGCAGAAAAAAAAATCTTATTTATCTTTTTTGTTTTCCAGCAATAATTAAAGTTAAGATGGCGTCTTCACACTTTATGAAGGGAAGGAAGAAGAAGGAAAGATGAAAGCAAGAGAGAGATTTGAACTGAACAAATTTATCTTTATCCAGTGCTGTTTCTTTTCTCTGTATATATGGACAGATAACAAAAACCAAACAAACCCCCAAACTGCCCCTCCCCCTAAAAAAAAAAAAAAAATTATCTTTTTTCACAATATTCTATTTCAAGCCTGAGATGGAAACAAATCCTAACCCTGTACCTCCAAAAACTCTGCTGCTACCTGAAAGGATAATTCACCCCATGTGATATTTTAATACAAGGCTATTCTTAATAGGTACTGACAGTTGTATTAACTAATGCTGAAGAATCAAGCGTGTGGTGGTGTGAAAAATGTAATGTGTAAAACCTGTTACCATTTTGCTTAAAATTGCAGGTTTGTTTGTTGTAGTTTGCATTAGAGGAGAAAAGGCAAGACTACATCTTATACCAGTAATATACTTCCACCAGGTGTATTGTCAAGTTTCACTGGCAATCAAGCTTGATCTTGATTAGCAATTCTGTGGTTTACGTACCAATATTTAAAGGAAGTGAACCTCAGGAAACATAGCAATGCTAAAATGGGAGACTAATGGACCTGAGTCCATAAGGTCCTTTACCTTACTGTGACATTAACTTCTGTGATTAGACCTCTGAGGCTAATTTCAGATTTGTGGTGTGCTGCTGTGTTGAGGGAAAACAGGTTGCAATTATTCACAGCTACTTCACAGAATACTCATTTAACTGTTTTTGAAAGGTATAGGGTCCCTATTGATATGTCAGATATGTCCTACAGCATCAATTTTTAGGCTGGTATTTTGACTTACGTAGTCCCTCAGCAGGTCTTGATACTGCTGTCAGGGGCAAAGGGGCTGGGTGTGGTGCAGTCTGAAATGCAATCTCCTTGATTATATGGCTTATGTTTCAAAGGAAGGCATTTCACCCTCTACTTACGGTAGCATATCAGTGAGCAAGTTGTTTTCTCTAGGCAGTGAAATGAGGAGACACATTGGTTGTTGCATCCCACCATCCACAAATGCAAGAGTCGAGCATCTTTCTCAGTATCAGCAAAATGAACCTAAGAGATGTCTTCTGACAGTGCATCCCCACCGAGCCAGTAGAGTAGTCAGGAAACAATTAACTGATGTGTACTATGAGTAATAGCTCCTCTCGGCAACACATTAAGCAGTGCATTAATTGATGTATTAATTGATTTATAAACACCAACTTCCTGATTAGTTTGATTATTGCCATAGTACTTGGAATGAGGAGAATGGTGGGGGTCTGAATAAGCCTTGGTGGCAGTGTAATTAAACATTTCTTTTGTTATACACTCCATGACATTCACTAAGTACAGATATGATGCATTTTTCTCTGCTTGATTAATGAGTTGGATTCATTTCAATAAACTTTGCAATGCTCAGAGTTGCATAAGGGTTTTCAGAAAAACAGTTTATCTGAAAAAAGAAGGTGGTTTAGTGAAATGAACAGTGAAAAGACATAGGGGGTCTGGAAGTCACAGAAGGGTTAAGGAAAGTTGTTCTGCTCACTGCCACATCTGGACCTTAGAAGACAGCCTGTCTGATGAGGTGTTTGGCAGATGCCTTTTCTGACATGAGCTTTAAGCTTCAGATAGTCACAGGGAACTAAATTGTGACTTTGTGTTACTCACACAAGCAGAGTTTAACAGTACAGCTCTCCTTCCCTGCTGACTCCACTTTTGCTTACAGGGCAGGTGCTGCCCCTGCATGCTCTGGGTGTTTCCGCTGGTGATGAACAAAGGAAAAAAAGCAAGGGTGGCTGTGCATCCCTGATCAGTCCTTCCCTGCTGCTGGGCACAGTAGGGACTGCAAGAGTGTAAATTACACCCTTCAAGGGCCACAGGAGAGGATATGTGTGAGACAACTCAACTACATGTTCTCAACAAGGGTTGTACCTAAAGGTCTGGACTCGGTCTTCCTCTTTCTTTCTGTAGTGTCGTTTGCTCACCTTCCCTCTTCTGCCTTCCTTCCCTATGTGTCTCTGTAGCCTGCTACTCTCTTCCCAGTGGATCAGCAGGAGCTGAGACTCATTCCACATCTAATACTGAAACTCAGAACAATATTTAATCCCTTGACATACCCTTCAAGTTGTTAATGGACTCTGTTTCTTCTCCTTTTGTCCTCTCATCACAGTGGGAGTAGAGAAGCATCTCTGGGATCTGTCAACATTGTTCTCAGTCAGTTGATTGGACATTGCCTCCGTGTCATTGGCAGGCATTAGTGAACAATTGGGAATGTAGGGTAGCAAATCTACTCTAGCCTTAAAGTAGTACAATGTTGCATTTTAAAATACAGGTGCTGCCCAGTGTGTAGATGGGGTGCCATGGAATCCTTGATACATGGGTGCCATGGGAAATCAGAAAAAAATTAATATACACACATCTCCCTCCCCCTCACACCATTTCAAACATCCCATTGATTATTTTTAAGGTGAAAAGGTTTATCATTGCCTGAAGCATAGTGATGGAAGAATGAAAAGGAAACACAGAATAATAATACTGATAAAAATCCCTTATTCAAAGATTTTTCTTTGTTTATCTTTTCAGTTGGATATTTTACACTAATTTCTAGCAGTTCAAGATACATGTGAACTCCGCAGAAGGTGAAGTTCTAGTGATTATGCTCTGTATTTGTTATGAGACAAATGTATTACCCATACCAGTGAGGATTCATTCTCATAGACGTTGACATATTCTTCCTCCATGTATGAATGCTTGAGGGCAGCTTAGTGGTCAGGGCATGAAACTGGTGCATCTGGACTTAATCTTTCTGAGTTGCTAGATTGTATTAATATTTGGGCGGTGAAGGAAGCTACTAAATCTAAATGTACCTTGGGAAATGCTGCAGACATTTCTAATCTAGGTACAAATCTGGTGAAAAGAACGCCTTAATAAGGAGAGTGAAAAGCAGCTAGGAATAAAAGTCCCATTAGTTTTAGTGGTAGTTGTGTTGCTGAAATCTCTTAGATATTTTTGAATATACCTTTCCAGCTTAGCTAGAAATGTTGGAAGATGAAACATGAGATATGTTTCTGTGCTAAATAGTTCTCCAGAGACTATCTTTCCCTGTTGATTGCAATGGACAATGAGTAGTCTCTTCTGTTGGCTGGGTCATTGGCACTGCCTAAATAATTTGGGACAAGAAACAGAATAACTCTGGTAAGGTTTATCTTTCATTTACTTTTACAGAATATGTTCACCAAAAGGACCACAGCTGATGTAAAAGTCTGTTTCTTCTTTAACAGCTATGCCATTAGCAACCTGCTGGTGGAAGAAGGGATCTGGATACAGATGCAGTGAGGTTGAGAACCGAGGTTCACAGGTTAATGCCACAGTTCAGCTTGAAATGGGAGCAC
Source organism: Actenoides lindsayi (assembly GCA_025331215.1). NCBI lineage: Eukaryota > Metazoa > Chordata > Aves > Coraciiformes > Alcedinidae > Actenoides > Actenoides lindsayi. Next base: position 76,245 of record WTSP01003893.1, read on the forward strand.
AAGAATGATTCTGCACTCTGTTTTCCATTTTGTTTACCTTCAAATCTGAGCTATTTTTCCTACATCCTCTATATTTCTGTTTTTACATTAGTAAAAAAGTAATAGCTCAAGAGCAATGCAACCACCTGGGCTCTTAATAAATACACCATGACCCTCTTATATTACAAATTAATTAAAGAGGACAAATTTCTTTCAGCTCAATACCTTACATGAGGGCGTCTTGTCTCTAGACAGTTTGTTTCTATCTCTGCTATCACTGAGACAGCTCTTGTGTCTAGTCCTTTTCTACAAGAGTCCTTTCTTGTAATAAATGGTTAACTCTGTTCTTCAACTGCACACAGAGTTTGTGGATGAAAACAAGTTTATTCTTTATAAATGCCCAGAATATAGTATTAAATTTAATTCTCTCATATTTTACCACATACTGGTTTTGTCTTAAATACTCTAGAAGTACTGCATTGAGGCCTTCCAATACAATTGGAATGGCTTGCTTTGTACTCTATTACTACTACTCATCTATTAATACATTGTTTGACTGATACTGTTGCGTTAGAGTTGCAGCTTTCCTGACTGTGGAGATGCTGATGTGGAGATGCTTCCTGATGTGGAAACGCTACGTGTGCTTTATAGGGAGTAACATACCTAAACTGGTGCCTTCTAGGATGTTGTTTGCTTATGTATTGTTGCTACTCTGCACTTACCATACAGGAAGCCAGGTCTATCCACTCTGGAGAACTTTTTGAATCTTGAATTTGATGCTATAGTAGCCACAAAACCTGTTTTAACCTACTCAGCAAATGATCCCATAGGATGTGAAAAGTTATTTCTGAATATGTGGATTGTGACTGTTTCTTACCTTTAGTAGAGTGAGAATGAGCAGAAGGTGGGAAGATGGTTTGTGGTTGGGAGCCAGTTTCCACCAATAGCTCCATTACTGGTAATGCTCCCCTTGAGTTTGCTGGAATTCTACAATTTGATACTGTGTCATAGAACAGTTGCTTACTTGAGCTGTCCTGTACTCTTAATGCATGACAACACTCTTGATACTTCAGAAGAATAAAAGGCAATGTGATTCTTCAGCCCACAACACATATGAAGATATTTTCCGGTTACTATTTGGGTTGCAGTAATACCTGAAGTCTGCATTTGTGAATCAGGCATCGTCCTGAGCTGCCACAAGGGGAAGAAGGCAGCCCTACTGCCAAGTACTCTGCTGAAAAAGTTGGCATGGCAGCCATCAGAACAGGATTGTCACAGAGGGCAGTTCCCACTGCCATTAGATACAAGGGGCATAAGATTGACATGAGCAGAGGGACTCTTGTGACAGCAGTTAGAAGCAATGACTAGAACTGTAATTATAATTGAAATTGCAGATGAGCTTCTCTAGACTAAATGGTCATTACCGCTCTTTGAGAGGTAAACAGGAAAGACTGATGAACCTGACTGATATCTTAGGTGGTTTTGTCTAATTTCAATTCCTCTAGATCATCACCATTGTTATGTTTAGATTTTCCCAGTTATGGGAAGATTTGAAAGCAGGAATATTCTTTAGGATTCATTGATATGATGATAAGTGCAGAAGCTTATGGTGGTGAGTTAAGGTTTCAGTCTCTTGGCTAGTGACGCAGTATTGGAGAGTGAAAAAATATCACTTTAGGACATACAGCTCCAAATACTCATTCTTCTGTAAAGCTGGATAAAGCCATATAATAAGGTTATTCCTAATACAATGAATTAAGTTTTAGAGTTCACAGTGTCTGTTATCTTTTTTAATTTTTTTTTTCAGATGCAAGCAGGGCATTTTGATTTTACATTTAATAATCTCTAATAGCCTCTTTTTTAAGGTTTACTAAACTAACAGTATGGGGAAACTACCATTGATCTTAACTTGATTTATGGTCTGTAGATGACCAAACAAAGTCTTACAAGACTACTTTGTGCTAAAGAATAGTTGCAAACCTGCCCTTTCCCATCAGAATGAATTTTATTAGTCTGAAGATTCTGGTAGAAAAAACTCAGTATCATGTTCACCAGATAATGAATTATCTGCAACCTTTTCCAGTCTGCAATCAATATGTTATTTGCTATTTATTTCCCAATTTTAATCAAATCTAAAGACAGAAAACTCAGAAAAGCCAACCCAGAACAAAAGTGATGATAACAATGACATTTATTGACATTTCTGAGGCACAAGGAGATTTAAATGAAGTTAAAATACCTTTCAGCAAATGACAAGGGGTGTAATGAAAACGCAGTGAACACAATAAAATACGCGCTGCCAGCTGCATGGAGGTCAAAGATGGAATTTACATAAAAGTAAGATAACTTTGCTTCTGTGTCAGTTTATCCTGCTGCTAGACAGCTTCCTGGTTGTTGCAACCCACAGCAATAACATTGTGCTATATATCCTTACTTCTGGTTATATAAAAGAAAATGAAACCATAAGGAAGGGATGTGAGGCAGAGACAATCCAGCTGCTAAATCTCAAAGATCTTTAGGTACTCTTTTGGTCATTTGTCACATATATATACACAAAGAGATTTCTATTTAGATAGATTTCTTTATTTACATCTCTGATTCCCACGTGTTTGTCCCTTGCATTCCTGATACATTTTGTCCTGTTCCACTTGGTCTTCTGCATGTACGGCTGTTACCAAACTCAGTTTCAGCTAAGAAGCCTTGTTTTGCCAGTTTCACCAGGGACAATGCTATTCAACATTACTTTGCTCAGTATAAGACTCTCAAAATTTCTGAAAGGTTCCCTTCTAGCTGTCACCTATCATTTTTATGATCACTTCAGCTCTAACCTGCAGCGATAGAGGCGACTATATGAGAAAAAGACTTTGAGGTAAATTCCTGTAGCAGATGATTTTAGATATCACAGTACCTTTAAGCTAATTCATTGTAAGGCCGAGTAAATAAAACCTTGCCAAAATCTGCCTGAACTGCCATACCTGGACCCTTAAAAAATCCAGATCTCGCTTGTGTCTATAAACCACAGTTCTGTGGGCAGCACTTGTGAGCATCTGTAACCTAAAGGATTTGTTCGGTTGATGTTTCAGATACTTCATTTGATCAAATTCATGCTGCTATTAAAAAAAAAAAAAGTGTCTGAAGACAAAACCAGGCAGTACAAGGAGACAATAGTGAACCATTGTTAATAGTGCACCATTGTTAATAATGCATCTGAAAGCTATGTAGCAGTCAACTCATAGAACTTGCTGAGATGAAGTCATGGAAGAGAAACAAATGAAGTGTTGACTGTGTTACCTAGTTACTTATCTACCTATCTAGGTAGACAGCATTCATGAGATCCTGCAGACCATGTGAAATACCTGTCATGTTTAGCATAGGAATGTCCACTTCCATAAGAGCTATCTTTGCAGCAGCTGTGTGAACAGAAAATACATGGAAGAGTAAGCTTGCAGCACTTTCAGCTGCTTGAGAGGTCATTTCCAGAAGGCAGGGTTGTTCATGAACATGGTATACTAGATATCTGCAAAACTTAGATTTCAGTTTATAGACTCTTCAGAGCAGTTACTGTCATTGGTTCTCCTGGCATCTAAATGTCTTCATCCTAGAAGACAAATAGCAATTGAGTGGAGTGGAGGGGTGGAGAGGTATACTTGATAGAGGCTTGTATGAGGGCCTGCCTAACAACCTTCAGAGATGTTAAGGGAAATGGTTTTTGAAAGGAGCAGATTTTAAAACTCAAAGCAGCATTTAAATGGAACCAGGCAGGGCTGATTTTGCAAGGATATTTGTATACCTGCCTATTGTATATCATAAGATCGTAAAAAATCGCACTGCTTTTGAAAAACCACATAGTAATAACTATACTGTTACAGCCCTTCCAAACTGCTTTTTAATGGCTCTGAAATAGAACTGTAAGTCCAATAAGAAGCTTAAGAATGTTTGGAAGTAACTTCAATTTTCATGGTCCTATCATGGATGATCAGAGAGATTCAAGTTTTATTTAGAAGTGCAGTGCTGTTTAAAACCAAGACACTGCAATTGTGGACCTGGATTTCACACTGCTACATACCATACAATCACTAGTCTGATCTTTAAATTCAAAATTACACAAAAATAGAGGCACTACTATGAGATTATATTGGTAGCTGATGCAAAAAGGCATCCAGTGGACTTTTTGAACATTGGATCAGGCCCTCAGTAAATACGTACAGCCACTGTTTATCAATCTTTGTACTGTAAATAACTGGAATACTGAGTCTTATTCTGTTAGTATTTGTTTTGTATGAATGCATAAAATGACATACGTATAATTACTCCTTTGCAATATCACAAAGCAGAAAAAAACATATACAATAAAGCGAAATTCTTATATTATTTTTTTCCTAGGCTGGCATAAAATGTGTGATACAGTAATTTAAAAGGTATGTTTTTAATATTTTTCCATAGAGAGAAATGAAACAAACTGCTGTGGTGTAAATGACAGCTTCTGGAGGGGTACTTCCATTTACTTAATTTTGCCTTTTTACTCTTTCCTGTTGTGTACCTGACAACTTTCTTTTAAAGCTGTTACTTTGTATGAATTGTGTAAATACCTTTAGTGTTCTGGGCATCTGCTGAAATATTTTTACAGTCAGGCATCTGAAAGCGTTAGCTTGTCTTTTATTATAGGTTAGGGGTTTGCATTTTTCTTTGCTACTTCATGCTCTCTTGTGATCTCTTTCTGCCTTCCTGATAAGGTAGAAATCACAATCAAATAAAATTTAGATTGATTTTATATTTATACTTATCAACCTACATCATACAATTTGTCGAGAGAGGAGCTGTACTAAAGCTGCTTCTGTACCTACTAAAGTCATTACACCATAGCTCCATTGTGCTGGTTTATGAGACTATAATCTGTTTCCTTATGAGGCAACTAGATTAGTGCCTCATAAAAATGGCAAAAGTACCACTATTACTGTTCTACAAGTTTTTATGTGTTGCTGAATTTTATCATTATTATTATTGTTGTTTTACCATTAGTGTGGCCTAGTGAAGCTGTGGTTAGAAGTCAGAATTCTTTGTCTAAAAAAAGCCACCCTGCTAGCTTGGCAGAAGTATAACTACCTTTGACAAAAGCAGGAGTTTTGTCTGTGGGTTTTGATGAAGATACATGCCCAGGCCACATATGTGCCCATGATGCTGTTGATGGGGATATGTGATGTGTGAGGGTAAATAAATTTGCAAGTCTGATTTTTTTTAAGTAGGGTGAAATAGTTGACATCAAAACTGTGGAAGTAAGTGATAAAAGGGAGATATGTGTCTCCACATTTAGTTACTTAAATACTTGCAGTAATATTTGAATACTAAACTTGTAGCACTTACTTGTCACTTTTGACACACAAATTTATTGGCACATACCATCACTTTCAAAACTAGAACCATTTTTTAGTATCTCCATTTATAGACAACAGACATGACAACAACAGGCATTACCATGCTGAACTTGTGACAAAAGTAGGTATTTTGCTTCTAACTGGGGACAAGCAAGCAGAATTACACCCATTTATTCTGTGTGGAAATTCCCTATGGAAACTGAGGGAGTCTTGTCTGTTTATTTACATATGGATTTATTGCTCTGGGAAAGCTATGAACAGACTTTACTTTCCACTGAGTGTGCCCTCAATTCTAGTAAAGCAGGGTAATCATAAGGACAGTGGTCCAAAAGTTTTAATGAGCACTTCTGCAGATGCAGAAGGATATGAATTATGCCCCTTCTGCCAGGGGGACGAAGAGAAATCCTTGTAGTGAGAGAGCAAGCAATTTGTCTGCTGCTGCAGCTTTTGAGGGAGAAAGGACCTCTTTTAGGCAGGGAGAGCTGTTTTTTCTGGTGGGCGGAGAGGAGGAGCTGAAACCAAAGCATCTTGGGGGCAAGTGATGATGACCCTACCCCTTGATCTGGGCACTTTGCCTCTGCCAGGACACGGGGCTCAGAGCTGACCTCTGCAATGGCTTTTAGGTTTAAGGACCTGTGATAGCCCACAGTAAATCATAATGGCACCTGAGTCAAACCCAAAGAATTAATTTTTTTGTTTATAGCTATTTACTAACTGACTTGAACCTTTTAGTGCTGCAGTTTCTGAATACACCACCTTTTAAAATTCATTTTTCTTCTATTGTATCTGGTGCTTTATACTAAGTATAAATCATAATTGCAGACACAAATAAGAATATTTGTTTTCATGTGACTTTTAATATACATTATCAGAGTGAATCATGAGTGTCCTTTCAGCAAAGTCTATCCTTTTGGATAAGATCATTTGCTTTTCCTTAACCTGTCAGACAGAAGACTATTTCAGCTTTAGTCTAAACATCTTACAGGGCTTCTTGGTTTAAATTTATTAGAAGCCAAGGAAGATGCCCTGCTGCAGTGTAACCTTGTATGTCTTACAGGTTTTCAGCTGCAATATAAGGACAATGCCCTGAGTAGACACAAATTTAACTAGACATGAGAAACTGCAAAATCCTTTTTTTTTTTTTTTTATCACCAGTTTTCAAGTCCCTTGATTTGACCATGAGAATAAATTTTCTATGATCTCATAACTTCAAAAGCTCTCTTCTCTCCCTTCTTCCCTCATCTATTTAACCAATAACCTATTCTCACAACACTGAAAATCATATTATGAACAAAGTTGTCTTGATAGGCCTCTAATGTACTGTGGATCCATGCTGAATTAAGTTAGATGTGTGCTGAGACTATGCAGTCTGGAGTAAAAGTGGCTACTTCTTTTTCTTTTCTTAAAGGTAGATTTTTTGAAAAATAGTTTTTTTCAGGGAAAATAATAACTGATTTGGGGCAAATTAAAAAAAAAACAGGGATGATTTCTACAGCTGAAATTGAGCTTTTTCATTAAAAAAAATTACCAATCAGCAGGGTATAGGGAAAGAAAATTTTGTTCACACCATATCCTAATAATACTGACAAGTCAGAATTGTAATTTGGTGACTTGTTTATTTTGTTCTCCGAAATAATTCAAGTCAATGTTGCTAATAATCTCTCTCTTAGTAAATACACATTGAGTATCCAATATTTGAAAGTGAGGTCAGTGTGGGATTATCAGAGACAGTGATTATCATGAGGGATGCCAAGATGTCTATCTAAACATGGAAGGAACCAGTGAAGTGTGGCTATATTGGGTACTCAAAATTTTTTGAATTATATTAGGGCAAAGCCTCACCAACCATTCTAAGCACTTGGAAGTTAATATTGAGAAAAAAAAGTTCCAGAAAGGATTTTTTTGGGAAACAGTTGTGTCAAATCAACCTACTCCTTTTCTACAGCATGACAGATAAGAACCACTGTATCCCTTGTGTCTTGACTTTGGGAAGCTTTCTGACCCTCTCACTCCTGACATCCTCAAAACTAAAGAAAGCGTGATCTGCAGAGATGTGTGACAATGTGTGAGCAAAATTGTTTGAAACTTATACATAGAAAGCAAGTATCAGTTTCTCTATCAAAATAGTGATATATGGAGCTGCCTTGTACTGCTCATTGTTCATTAATGATCACCACCCTCAAGGCATTAGTAAGTCGAGAGAGAGGAAGCTAAATGCACTGGACAAGACGACCAGAATTGAAAATGATCTTGACAACGTGGGGAAGATTAACTGAATTGAAATAGGGGGAAGTACAGGTACTTCACGTAGGCAAGCTGAGTCAACTGCATAAATAAAGAATGAGGAGCAGCTGGCTGTTATACAGAAAAGGGTCAGGGGTTGCACCGAAACACAAGCTAGTATATATGAGTCAGGAGTTAAAAATGTCATACTGCTGTGGTGAATCCATATACCATACCAGAAGGCAACAAGGCACTTGAGGTAATATTTCCATTCTGTTTAACTTTGATAAAGATTCAGGGGCCTCAGGGCTAAAGGACTATATTGAGTTTAGGGCCCTCACTTAAAGAAAGATCTAGATCAAATGGAGGCACTTTAAAAAGAAGTTACAAGAATGATCAGATACTTAGAAACCGTCATCAGAGATCAGAGACAAAACTGGCATTGCATAGCCTAAAAAAAAAAAAAAAAAAGTTGAGAGTAGCACATGATATATTTTAGGACCACAAAAATAGATCTCTTCTCCCTGTTTATTAGGTGAAATCCACAGTCTGTAGTGGGTTACAACTGTAGCAGGTAAATACAATTTATTGGAAAATGTAAGACTATAAGGAGGGGCTTGGGGAGGAGAAGAATTCAGGAGTTTCTTCACTAACTGTGTTAATGAGGATTAGGAATTGTTTGGATTATCAGGCAAAAAGTGGTATAATGTCTCTGGTAGGCAATTCAGAAGGTGGGATAGTTAATATCGTCTTTCCTAGGTGTGCAGAAGTTTCAGATATAGTTCTGCTGATGTGTAGAAAATGGGTACTGGCAATTTGGGAGTGTGACGGTAAGGAAAATGTGATGAGGAACAACCTGCTAGGTCAAACTGACTTGGAAAATAAGAATAGGGGGCAAATTATTATGGAGAAAGAAGAAGAGGAGTCTGTACTAAGGAATGAATATTGCTATATTTATTGTTATATTGCATACACTTTATATGTATTTGTATGTATTTTATATGCAAACTTTCTTTGTATTTCTCTCTGCTTTACAAGGCAAGGAATTTAAGTGCTTTTTTTGAAGTTTGAGGAAATTGACGACACTCAGGAGTATCTAGAACAGTCTCTGACAGCCCTTACTTGACTGTAAAAAGTGGTCAATGTACATGCTTGCAAACATTTCAGAAATGTTCTATACCTATTCTGGCTGCCACAGCATAGTGGAATGCACAATGTCATTGTTGAATAACTCACTGTACTAGCCAGATGCAACTACCAAGGAGTATAATGACACTTACTGCAATTATACCTTTGTTCTGCTTCGTAGTTGTCCCCTGCACAAGTCTTACAGAGTGCTCACGAGCATTGCAGGATGAGGCCAGTTCCAGTGGGCAGAAATGTCTTCTTTAATTTAGATTCCACTCAAAAACTATTGTCCGTATCTTGGCTTGCATTAAAGCAAATATGTGAGTCAGGAAGTGAAGTCGAAACCTTATGTTACCCTGTTAAAGCAAAATAGAAAATTTCTGTCATTCAGTGACAAAGGAGAAGAAAAAAAAAAACCAAACCACCCAACCTAAAAGCTACACTGGATCTAACTAATGCAACAAAACATTTCTGACTCTTCATCCGACTGGACAGAAGACAGATGAGAAAGAAGGGCCAGGAGGGGAGATGGAACAGGTAGCAGGGGATGTGCTTTCTCTAGCCATTGTGGGCTTTGGCTAAGTTGGTGTTTTGATTTAACTCCAGACAACAACTAAGCCCCACCCATCCCCATGTAGCGGGATGTGGGAGAGAACTGGAAGGATTAAAGCAAGAAAAGTCATGGGTTGAGATAAAAACAGTTTAATAGACAAAGCACAAGCTGCGCACACAAGAAAAGCAAAACAAGGAATTCATTCACTGCTTCCCATGGGCAGACAAGAGTTCAGCCATCCCCAGGAAAGCTGGGCTTCATCACATGTGATGGTTACTTGGGAAGACAAACACCATTACTCTGAACATCGTCCCATCCTTCTTCCCCTCAGCTTTATATGCTGAGTATGACATCATATGATCCGGGACATCCCTTTGGTCAGTTGGCATCAGCTGACCCAGCTGTGTCCCTTCCTAACTTCTTGTGCACCCCCAGCCATCTCACTTGTGGGGTGGAGTGAGAAGGAGAAAAGGCCTTGGCTCTGTGTAAGTGCTTCTCAGCAGTAACTGAAACACCTGTTACATCAACAGTGTTTCCAGCAAAAATCCAAAACATAGCCCCTTACCAGCTACTGTGAAGACAATTAACTCTACTCCTAGCTAAAACCAGTGCAGACTGTAAGGGAACTTGGTCTGTGACTGCCTTTCTTTTGCATGGGGAAGGGATCTCTTTATTATTTAGTTAGTGATAATCCAACCACCAATATGGCAATCTACTGCTGTTCTGTGTCCCATGTTGCTATTTCCATAACTCAGAGAAAAAACCCCAAGCAAACAAATAAATAAACAAAAAACCCATAATATCATAGTCAGGCCAGGTGAAGAGGGGTAGAAACATTAAAACATATGGAGCCATCAGTATGTGCCTTTTTATGGAGACCTGATTTAAACAGGTCTGACTCAACCCAGAGTCCTTAATCCTGAGCAAATTTTAGTTCATTCCTATAGCCATATAGGTTTTGGGATGAGTTGATTGTTCTTTCTTTACTTAGATTTTTAAAAAGTATGTTACTGTAAAGTGCCTGGACACTGCATATATCCATAAAAATGACATTCTCAATGAGATCAAGAAAGCTCTACAGTCTCCTAAAATAGCGTCTGAATTCTAAGCAAGAAAAACAGAGAAAGGAAAAAGAAGTAAAGAATGCCTCACTTCCTTTAGATGAAGAGGCCATTTATCATTCTATCATTAATCTTCTCATACTGGGGAAAGATTATGGGAAAAGTGGTAGCTCTTCAGTTACTTCATTATATCTTTAGCCATGTGTCTTCTGAGAAACTTCAGTGTTTTTCTGACCCAAACATAGCAGTGAGATAACCTCGCTTCTTATTAACATTGACAGAGGTACCTTGTCTCAACAGACTCCACAGATCTCTTTTCCTTTGGCATTGTACATCACAGAGTCCTTGTATGAACATCTCAAGGATATGCAGTAGCTGGCTTTGCAGCTGTGTCCTTTAAGGCTTTTCAATCTTTCATATCACTCCCCCCAACCTTTGGAAATTATGTGTTATCCAATTCTTCACATTAAGAATTTACCACTCCTTGGGATGCCATGCTGGCATTCATCCCCTGTGGTGCTTAAAAAGACAGCAGTATTTCATAGCTTTAGTCACTGTAAGAGTAACCTAGTTTTACACACACTTTTAAATAGGATTGCTCTTACAGCTTTGGAGTGAGCTTTAAAAATTTTTTGAACTCACCCCATGACCTGAATATTCACATTCTTGTCACACCTATCCATTTATATCTAATGACGTCATAAGAGATTTGGGGAAGGCTCAGGCAAGTGGCTTTTCAGCTTAAGTAATTCTGGAGAATTCTTTCTTCATAGATGCTGAAACACATGAAACCCCTTAGTACAGGAGACAGACAGTATAGCTCCCAGTGCTTAAAACAAACACTTATCATTGAAATTACACTGGAAAGAGTGGAGGAGAGAATCTTTGGAAACTGTTTATACCACTGCAGTCCAGAAACATGTATTCAGGACTATAATTTAGTTATAAAATCCAGATTAGCTATACAATCATTTTACCACAAATTCTAAGAAATAAAACATATACCGGAATGGTGCAGTAAAATAATGCAGAGCAAGTTAATGATAAATATAATAATCTAATCTCATCCCCTATTTTTATTTTTTTTTTTTAAGCAGTATCCTGCCATTCGATTATGAAGTCTCAGTTTTCTTCACTGCCATACTAGTAATTTTGTTTTCTTTTTGGGTATTGTACTTTTTGTGGCTTACTGCAGACTGCATTCTGCCATCCATGTCACTACTGTATAGCTCACACTCTGCTCTCCCAGTTAAAGCAGGAATAGAAAGAGAGTAAGGGAGTAATCAGAGTGAGCACAAAAGGAGACAGAATGTGTCCCTGAATGCTTAAACTCATCAAGAGAGGGCCTGCTGCCTTTTCTGTTTTGAATTCACAGTTGGTGCCCAATATCAAATACTTTTCTTTTGGTAGGGAGGTCTATGACTGCATGCACTGAAAGTATTATGATCTAAGCACTAATTCCTATTTCCTCCTCTACTGTACAAAAACTTGTCAGGTTGTCTTTAGGCTTCCATGCACCCATGTGCAAATTTGAAATACTTTAATCCTACTGCCTTTCTGACATCTGAATAAAACCCTACTCCCTGCATGGTTTAAAGGGCTGAGAAGATGTTTCCACAAGGCAGAAATGAAAACAGGGATATTCAGGTCAAAGGCATTAAGGAGACTGTAGTCAAGGGCCAAAAGACACATGAGATGTAGTAGCAAGTTAAAGTCTGGCAGGCCTACCATAAGGTAGAGGAGACCAGGACAGCATCTGTGAACTCCCCAGTGGTCCCCTCCTGCCTAAAAAAAAAATATATATATATATATATATGACAGAAGAGGTGAACAAGGGTGTTTGCGTATGTACAGCAAGTTATGTGTACTTGCACATGCAAAAGAAGGACAATGTTTTCACTTGGATATACTTATAAATGCAACAATGTATCACAAAAAGTTAACTTCACTAGAGACCAGGAAAAAAGAGGGTACAATCTAGGCTTTGTTAGGTGTTTGTAGTGCTTTGAAATTTAGCAGGATCAGACAGGGGGAAGCCAGAACGTGCCCCGTAGAGGAAGAAGTTAAGGTAGAGATAATACACATGATTATTTTCCCATTCAAAAAAGATTGGAAACACCCTTCAAAAAAATAGTGTTCACTTCATGGCCAAAAGATATAAGGATAGATTATGAAAAAAGCTGTTTTATTTAAAGACCCAGCAATAAACCTGAGAATATTAAAGCCATTAGTTATCTACCACGTGTTAATATCAGTGGTAGAATTTCAGCTGTCATAAAGTAACAACAGCAGATCATGGCAAGAAAGAAAAATCTACAGATCTAGATATGAAACTAAACCAAAACAGACTGCATCAACACATGCTTCATAAACAGCAGTGACAATTCAGTCCAAGGTCCCATCATTTAAGAATAAAATGATAAACCTCTACTACACAGGAACTGTAAACATTGCAGAAGCCTATAGTTCAATTTGGAAATCAAATTTTGCAAGTCTCAAATGTCTAACACCTGCCCTGTACTTTCACAAGGGTAAAGGAGCACTTACAACAGCAATGTATTTGATTCGTGACTTCTGCTTTCTTTTGTCTTGCAGTGTTGTGTGCCAAGGACAGCTCATCTTTTCTTGTGAGATAGCTTTGTTGATCTGTACAGACATGTCCTTTTTATGCTTCATGTTAAAAAGCAGTCTTTTCCAGGAATAGCTCTAAACCCTTTCCTGAGGTTTCTAGGAATAAAGGTTTTATTTCTTCCATCCTGATGAAATATCTTCCTGTATACTTCCCTTAGCCCTTGTGGACCTTCGTGCAAACAACTGACCAGCAGTGAGACTCTTATGCTATTAGTTGCTTGTACCTTCTGCCTTCCTGAACCCTTTTCAACCTTCAGAGCAATACATTAGCCATAATCAACATGTCTGGAGTAATTTAGTGACATTCGTTCTTCTGTTCCCATCCTGATAACCTGAGACCCTTTGAGAAGGTTTCTTTTTCTCTGCAGATTTGGCCTTCTTGTGGGCTCACTGTGATGTTACAAGGCTCCTGAGGTACATTCCTTGAAACACATTCTCTATTCTTCAAATAATTTCTTGGAAAAGACTTCAGGTAGTTTCAGACTGACTTTTTTTCTTTCCACAGCTATCTAAAAATCTTGTTTTCTTTAGTAGATCTGGCTGGCAGGAAAGTAACCTCCTTATTTACTGGAAGACTCACGAGGAGTCAGAGGACCTGTACTGCCCCCAGATTGCTTATGAAAAAGTGTTTTGCAGATCTGAGAGGGAAGAATGTCAAGGTACCAAAACACTCTCTAACTCCTAAGCATTGGATAGTAGTTCTGCAGGTTATCATGGACTAGAATCAGCAAAAGCTATTATCTCACCACTTTTTGGAGACCATGTACTAACTCTATTACAGACACACATGGCCAGCATCCTTCTCTATTTCAAATAGATGCCGATGCCAGTGATAAATAGGAAGATCTGTACATTCTCTGTATCGCTAAATCATGCTATACAAGCACTGTATTCTCCCCAGTAATGTTATGAAGGAGTATCTGCAGAATGTATTACGTTTTTCCTGTTTGTTGTGGACTGTTTATACTGCTTCCTCTTCTGATGTTTGCACTCAATGAAATGGGTACATTTATTATTTAATTTATTAGAAGATTGTGGATGTCTAAACAGTACTCTGCTCTCCAAAACTGTTCATATCATTTGTTCAGATGGCAGTTAACTGTAATATTCTGGCCAACGCACAGTAAAAAAAGCTGGCAATTCACTCAGACATGGTGTTAAGATCCTATAGGGCCTCTCTGATCTGAGCGGTCTTGGTAGATTCTTATAACTGCCTTTGTATCTAGATGTTTAAAATTAACAAGCAAATTTTCTAATTTTAATGCACTCAACCTCTGCTGCTAATAGTCACCTTAGCTTACAAAGATAATTCAGTACATTATACATAGCAATAATAATGGAAACTTTAACTTTACTAATATCAAAATGACTCATGATACATTTTCATATCCTTTTGGGAAAATAAAAGTATATTAAAGATTAATCTGTGCATTTTTTCAAATGTTACCTGAACCTTTGTGATACTGGTCAGATGCATCTTTTATGGACCCAAAAATAAGGGAAGCAAAGGAAGAAATATGCTTGATACTGCAATGCCAGAAATATGGAAGGCTTGGTCAAGAAAAAAGACCCCTGCTTGCATCTTCCAAAAATGACCTGTGTTCCTAATGATGTAAATGCTTGTTACACAGTCTTTGACCAGCGAGCACAGATATTCAGTGAAATGTTCCCACTTGAGACAGGTGCTTACATAACTTCAGAAAACTAACAGCTTTCCTGTTTATGTAGTCATAGGGAAAAAAAATCTCATTTGGATATGGGTCCTATCTCTGACTGCACTGCTCTTCAGAAAGCTATTTCCTTCTGACTTGGTACAGAAAAATAAAAGTAGTGGCCTTGCATACTTAGTGACAGCCCTTTTCTCTGTGTATTTTCTGACCTGAGACTGATTCCCCAATGACTGGCATCTGCCTGGAACAAGCTAGACTTGCAGTCTTCTGGTGATGTTCACCACTCTCTTTTTTCATTGTCAATGTTAACTTGCTTTCTGCTTCCAAGCTGTCGAGTTGTAGTCTAGATTGAGCCCTCCCTGGCCAAAAGTTTGGCAGACATTCCCAATAATCCCAGATTTGCATGAAAGAGTGCTCCTATTAGTGTTTGTTTCTTAGATGTTGAAATAACATTCTTCCTTATGTAGCTGATAAATGCCTGCACTAGACAGCACTGTTTGCTTGTTGACCTCACTAAACTCTATATCCTCTTTCTGATGTCAACAAATGCTGTTTTAGTTATACTTACTGAATTTCTACATATGCAGAAGAATCACCTAGGATGTCTATAGATCAGACATGAGAATGTTGCAGATCTGTTCAGTGTCCATGCAGGTGGCAGAAAGACTAAAAGTAGGAAAGAATGCTGGAATGTTTTCAAAAGGGTGAATATTTTAAGAATATTCAGAAATGCTTGTAGGATAGAAAAAAATTAATTAGCTATCTCACATTCAGCTGGCATCTCATTATACCCTGCAGCTGTATCCTTGTGCATCCTGGGGCATGGAGCTACCCAAGAGATGGGGCACTGAGTCTTTGTTGTGCTTATTAGCTGGCAGTAACATACAGGACAGCTAGTCTGAGAACCCAAACTGCACAGGTACAATTAAAAATGCAGTACTGTTGACTACTAAAGTTTATTCCAGAAGTAAATTTGACTGATCTTGGCAGAGATGTAGCTCTACATACACATAAGTTCGCTAACTTATGTTTTAGCATGCTGTAAAGGAGCATCAATCAAACTCACCTTTCAAAGAAAAGAAAAGAGGAAAGGAAAGGAAAGGAAAGGAAAGGAAAGGAAAGGAAAGGAAAGGAAAGGAAAGGAAAGGAAAGGAAAGG
>WTSP01003895.1:0-26410 GCA_025331215.1 Actenoides lindsayi
AGCATTTCTTTCCAGAAAGGGTTGTCAGGCATTGGAATGGCCTGCCCAGGGAGGTGGTGGAGTCACCATCCCTGGAAATGTTTAAGAGCCGGTTAGATGTTGTGCTTAGGGACATGGTTTAGTGGGTTTTGATATGGCTAGGAATAAGGTTTGACCTGATGATCTTGAAGGTCTCTTCCAATTGAAACTGTTCTAGGATTCTATGATCAAAGGCAGATATCTACTTCAAGAGATGCAGAATCCCTCTCTGAGATCACTTGCTTTTAACAATTAGTTAAAATTGGCAATAACCATTAGTTCTTCATGGACTGTAACAAGAGCTTGGACACGTAGACATCTACATTTATGTACCTAAATTTGGAGCTGTGTCCTACTTCTACTTCTTGAGGAAATAGACAGCTTGTAATTAACACTGTGTTGTTCTATGTCTCATTAACAATTCATTAAACTTAGATGGTTACCATAAAGAAACTCAATAAAGTGAATACACAAGTCATTCTTAAATTAGTTATAAACATCTTCATGGAAAACAAAATCACTCAGTATCCAATTTGATTACCTACTCCTTGCATAGATGTAAATTTATTAATTTAATAAGAGTAAGAGGAGGAGTACTGGTGTAGTAATAATAATGTGTGGGTTTTTACTATTCTACTGTTTCATTCACTATGCATTTTTTTATTTAAATGAAAATATTATTCCAAAATCAGGCAACAGATATGAATAACACAGATTTCAACAATTTATCCCAGTGACTAAAATACAAAAGTCATCATGTGAGGAAAAACTTTAAAGGTTCATAAGGTCAAATCCATAGAAAGAACCAGTAGATAATCCAGTCTACCCTGCATAAATCATTGGAGACTTTTGATTGTCTGAAGTGTGTATTCTACAAAGGTTTTCACATTTAAGATGAAGAAATGTCTGCTTGCTTTGGTAACTCATTCTAGTGGCCAGTCAATCTCACTTTACAAAACATACTGTTGATTTTTAATTTGAATTTCTCTGAGTTTATTTTCAAGCAGCTGATCCTCAGATGCAGTCTCCTTTATTCTACATGCAGCTTCATTTTATTGTTCCAAACAAGTTTAATTTTATCTCATTGTATGAAAACACATTTTATCTGAATTGACACAGCTTAAGCAGGTGATCTAGGGTACTGTATAGGATTTATCACCATACTATTTTCAACTGCCTGACAATGTCTAAGATAGGTGTAATTTTTATCTAATAGAATTTTATAGGTATTTGGAGGTCTTAAGTAATAACCTTAAAGTCTTGGCCCCCCTGAGAAGTATTCCTATGTGACTGATTCTCCATTGATGAATACTAGTCATAGTAGTTTGCTATTTTTAAAACTTGACTTTGACATGATTTGCCCTGATATTACTGAGAGCTAGAAATCTATTTCAGAAATCCAGGCAGCATTGAATAAAACTGTCTAAGAAGTCTAAGTGCATAACCTTGAGAATAACCTGAAACCTGGACTTGATATTGTCTTGCCCAGGACATGATTCAGGCCATGAGGTGGGAATTTTTTTCCATCATGGCATTACTCAAAGTAAAGGTGTAGACTGTAGTAGTTCAGGAGTTCATTCATAATGATATTTTTTCTGTAGTAAAGATGGCAAGACCACCTCAAGGCAATCACCTTCTCCATCAACACAGACCACTGCTTATTTACCCATCCATGAGAGCCCTTGGGAACTGAAGTTAGATGATGTACATTCTGCCTTTTACATACCTTTCTATAAGATCAAAGTTTTTTTCTTCTGGCTTATCAGAGAAGGGAAAAAAGTGAGCTATATCCTGAGGAAAATAAGGTTGATTTTTCCTTACAGTTTCCTGAATAACATGCAATGGAGAGGTATAGAGTATTTTTAAGTAGTATCTCTATGTTCATATTACCCCCATAATGAACATTTATAGTCACAGGCCAAAGAAGAAATATTCTGTGGCATAATGTTTGTATATATCATCCTGACTCTACACTCTTGTAAATAAAGGTTGAAAGTAAATTATGTTCTTTGTTCTTCAAAATGTATAAGTTGTTCATCACAGGACTAGATCTGTCTTCCTAGGTAATGAAGCTGTGTGGAGAGAGGATCACGAACAGTAAATGCATAAAGACTGCTAGCCAGGAGACAAAGTGGAACATAGTGATTGAACTAAAGATCACAGAAAGCGCAAGAGGAAAAAATTATCTTTTATGATCCCCATATCCTGAAAAAAAAAGCCTTAAACTGGAATTTCATAGCAGTGACCTAATTGAAGGAGGCAACATTGAAACTCATGTGCATATGCAGATGAAAGCAAATACCTGATGATTTGGTTTATAAATGGCAGTGGGCTGGAAATGGTGGTGCTGCTCACCAGTCATAATAAAACAAATGGCCTGTGAACTTCAGCAGGTGCCAGAAAACCAGAATGAATGGAACCTCCTCCTGCCTTGAGGATTGCAGCTAAAGTTGGACCTCAGCCTCATCCAGCTTAATTTCCTCTTGTTTACAGTCATTCAGATCCAGGGGTCTTTGTGTTCCCGTCTGCAAGCACTCCATCACAAGCATGGTTATTAGTACAATTATTAATAGCACTGAAGAACTGCAAAACTTTAACCATTCTAAGAAACACCTGAATATGCACATAATTTTTGGATCCACACAGATATTTGCAGCAGAATATTTTTTGTTTTCATTCCAAATGTAGTCATTCATTGTCAAGGAAAAAAAAAAAAAAAAAGTGCCTTTTTGTTGAAACAAAGTGAAGATATAATAATATGCTTCAAGAATATATGAACTTTCCTTTTCAAATGACATCTTTTTAACTTTTTTGGAATGCCATAATCCATAATGAATATTTGTTAAAACATAAAATTAAACATTTAAGTGTTATCAAAACAATACAGTCGTAAAGGCCTGAAATTTGGCTTTAACAACATTTTAAGTGAGGAATTTGAGAGGTTTAGTAGTATTGATTTTTTGCTCTTATTTCAGAATAGATTTTTTTCCCCAACTGACAACATGTCTGCAAAAGTAGATCATCCAGTCCCCCCATTGCCTTCTTAGTTTTGTTAATCAGCCTTAGAAATAGGTATGTGGAAATATATACATAGCAAAAAGTATTGTAAGGCAGCATGCTTGCAATTGCAGTGTGTGCCAGGGGGATAAATCATTGCTTGACACCTAAGTGGAATGTGGAATTTCATTTCAGCATCTGCCTTTGCTGCACTGGCTATCCCAAAAGGAAACTCGAGCATGGTCCTTCCATATATCATTATTTTATATATGCTGCCACTGTGAGCACTCCCAGAAGATCACAGCAAGAAATATGTTATGTGCCCATGCAGGATCATAAGAAACAAAAGAAGGTCACAATTCTCCACTTTAACATACTTGGGTGGTCATTTGCAGCAATGACTGTTAATGCTTTGGTTCCAACTCCTCTTGCATTCCGCACAGATATCTGCACAGATATAAATGGATACCCAAAGTGCAGGACTACGGATAATCATATCCAGCTCAGACACCACTAGACTGAGGTTGCGGTACTGCTTCTGTGGAGTTATAATGCTAATGCACCAACAGCACTCTTGGCTGTATTTTCAATCAAAATGTGCTAATGACACAACCAGAAAGGCACAAAAAGTGTGAATATGATAAAGTACACTAGACATAGAATAGAATAGAATAGAATAGAATAGAATAGAATAGAATAGAATAGAATAGAATAGAATAGAATAGAATAGAATATTAAGACCTTGATGATTCTACAGTTTCAAGAACCATTTGCTTCCTGCAGCTGACTACACTTGGCTGAAGTGGGAATTCCCAGCTGTCCCAGGTGGGCTCTATTTCAAAGCAGTCAGTTGTTATTTTTGATGTCCTTCCTTCCAGCCCCTTGAGAATGTTATAATCTATGTTCTGCAAGCTCACGTCATGCTCAGAAGCTACTCTCTTTGTTAATGCAGGACACTTTTCTACTAATTCAAAATTGGTTGCACATACACCATCTGGCTACCACTTCACCTTTGTCTACTCACCAGACCTGTATTGTGCTGAATACACAAATCAAGTCAAGGGCTCTCTTTTTCATGGGTGTTCTTAACGTCTATAGTTTTCCAATTCACATAAAAAATGCAAAATGTTCTGAAAGACAAGACACTGTTTTCACGTATGTCTTATATGGTGTTTAAGGATACTGTATTTTCATCATATTTGCAGCTGAGATATTAAGGATACTTAAGAAATTTTGAACTAAAACCAACCTTTTAAACATAAAGAAATTGGAAACTCTAATTATGTCTTTTTAAAATCACAGAATCATAGAATCATAGCATGGTAGGGGTTGGAAGGGACCCAACTCCCTTCCAGAGCAAGATCACCAAAGGCAGGCCACACAGGAAGTGATCCACATGGGTTTTGAAAGTTGCTAGAGAAGGAGACTCCACAACCTCTCTGGGCAGCCTGTTCCAGGATTCGTCACCCTCACAGTGAAGATGTTTTTCCTGCTGTTGAGGTGGAACTTCCTGTGTTCCAGCTTGTGACCATTACCTCTTGTCCTGTCACAAGGCACCACTGAAAAGAGACCGGTGCCTTCTACTTGACACCCACCCTTCAGATATTTGTAAACATTAATAAGATCCCCTCTCAGTCTCCTCCAGTCTAAACAGCACCAGGTCTCTGTCTTTCCTCATAAGAGAGATGTTCCAGTCCCTTAATCATCCTCGTAGCATCTGTTGGACTCTGTCTCTCTTGAACTACGGAGCCCAGAGCTGGACACAATACTCCAGATGTAGTCTCACTAGGACAGAGGGGAAGAATAATCTCCCTGGAACTGCTGGACACACTTTTCCTTCAGGTATACCTCATTTCTAAGCAAAATATGTAGGGGTCAGATCTGGTCACTAGGGCAGTTGATGCAAATTAGTGGTTCAGATGATTCATGTAATCTGAAAATCCACCCCTCATTCATGGAATTAGCAACTCCATGAAACACAGACACAGAAGATGCAAGACATAGAAAAGATTTAGCTTGCAATCTACTTCATAACCTTAATCCTGTCCAGTTCTGGACTTACTGAATGCCTGAGATGAAAGTAATGAGAGTTGAATAGAATCCAGCACTTTTCAGAATCAAACCCAAATTCAGGATTTCCTCTGGCTCTCTCCATCTCATCTGAAAAGGGAAGTTTCCTTTCTTCACACCAATGACCTTCATCATTCCTTCTGAAGTTCTTTGTATTTTCCCCTCTTCCCATAAAACACTTTTCTCTAGCTTCCATTATTCAAGATTCATATATTAGATCCAGTATTAAAATTCAGCTGAAAAAAGATCCCCAGTAGTTGCCATCCCTAATTTTAATGATGAGCTTGCACAAGACCTCATTTTCCTGAATACCATGCAAATAAACTCTGGAGACATTCAAAACCCACCTGAACACGTTCCTTTGTGACCTTATCTAGGTGATTCTGCTCTGGCAGGGGCGTTGGACTACATGATCTTTAGAGGACCCTTCCAATCTCTAACATTCTGTGATTCTGTGACACACATCAATAAAAACAGTCCCTACATCTACAAATTTTATATAATCTAAACAGCAAGAGGAAGGTGAAGGTGTCACCTTGCTAACACATTGCCATCCCATCCTCTGAACTTCAGTGCCTCCTGTATCATGTTGACTTTCCCCTTGCTTCCAGCGTTTTGAAGAGAACAGATGTGGCTGGGCGGCAGGAGGCCAAGTCAGGAGCATTTTTCCTACTCAAGAATCGTAACAGTCTTTGGCTCTTCAGGGCTGTTTTTAGCAGTCAAGACAGCAGGTATCTTTGAATGGTTCAGCACACCTTCTGCCATTTTTACAGGCTGTGTTCAACTGTAAAGTTGCCAAGCCTGCAAATGAACTGCTAAGTTTGCTCCCGTACTTCCCTGTTTTACTAGTTGTGCAAGGGAACATAAGGATAAAAATTCATATACAAGAGAGAGAAAATGTAATGGATGAAACCTCTATTCTCATTATATGTTGGTGATAATGGAAGTCTGAGAGGTGCCTGCAAGCTCCAAAGGACAATGCGGACAGTGGGAGCTACTCCCAGGGCGAAATCAAAAAAGTAAACACACGCCACCTTCTGTAGCACCTTAATGTCACCTGTTTGACAGTGTTTGACCTGTTTGGAATAGTTGTTTGAGAAGTTTTGCTAAAAATCTGCCATTTCTTCATTTCTGAAGGCAATGGATGATCAATGTCTAAGTGCCTCAACCGACAGGTGGTCTCCATTTCCATGAAGAAGTTTCATGTTCTGCCATATAGTCCACTCTCTGACTACTCTCTGTCATTCATTTTAGAATCAAAAAGTCCCTCATATAGATACCAGATGCTGACAGTATCTTTATATAGTATTAAGCAGCACTTTCAGAAATACCCTTCAAGCCAGAAATGTAACCATAGGACTATTCTTCCTCATTACATCTGTCCTTTATGAGATCTCAATAAACTGCTTCACATGCATCTGTGCTAACCAGATTTTTGGAATATAGTCAAAATAAGGCTGGGTCTCTCATTGCCTGTAGATGAAGTTAAGTTTGCATTCTGTAGAAAATATCTGGTTTTCTCTTCTCTAGTGCTGCACAGTCTGAAAGCTTGTCCCTTGGGCTTTTGACTAAACTTGTCAATGGAACACAAATATTTGCATCATTTTTTCTCTGCTGCCAAACAACACCAAAAAGAGAAATGTCATCCTTTTTTTTTTCCCCATATTAACTTCAGCCTACTCAGATTTGTGAGTTGTAGGCCATTAAAGCACAGTATTTTTCCCCAAAGGCCTCCAGCACAGGAAGAGCAACTCTAAATTCCAAATCTTCCCTGTTGTAAAGCATCTTATAAGTTTAAATGTAGTTTCAAGAAAATTTTTGATAACAATTGAGTCCTTCAAATTGCTAGGCTGCATTCTTGTTTTTTTTCAACCCTGAAACGTTCTTTCCTGCCACAGTGGGGAAATAGCCAATTTTAAGAAAGTAACACAGTAAACCTTTCTCTTAATCTCATAGAAATAATATACCATGAAGACCATCTCAGAAATGCCAGAGATCAGCAGATACCAAGCACTTTACAAAAAGTGTATTTAATCACAGGACAGACAGTGAAATATTTTGAACTTTCATAAGATCCTGTGAAGTTGTTGCTTAAGAAACCCATTAGTAATGGAAGAAAGTGTTCCTTCAGCTCCAATACACACAAGTTTTCCCCTGTTCTTTAGGACATACTGTTTTATTTATGACCAATAAACAGGCCCTGTAGCAGTTCCAGTTTGCCACATCATCATCACTGATGGCATCAAGATAGCTTTTGCCAGAACTACAACTCACATGAGGATCAGTAAAAAGGAAAGCACAGTGACTGTGCTGTCCTGCTAAAACAGATCTGGTGCCACACACCAGCACAGGACTTAAATTTTCGTAGAATCATAAAATGGTTTGGAAGGGACATTAAAGATTATCTAGCCCAAACCCTCTGCCATGAGCAAGGACACCCTTCACTAGATCAGGTTGCACAAAGCCCCATCACACCTGACTTTGAATGTTTCCAGGGATGTGACAACCATAATTTCTCTGGATAAACTGCTCTGGTGTCTCACCACCCTCATCGTAAAAATATTCTTCCTTATGTCCACTCTAAACCTACCCTCTTTCAGTTTAAAACCATTGTCCCTTGTCCCGTCACTAATTAATTAATTTTCATGATTGTGACTGTATAAGGCAGGAAAAGAAGATTAATTCTGTACCACACAGTGAAATATTTCAGTGCAAAGTAAATGCAAAACATATAAAGAATATAGATAAAACAGAGATACAATGAAAATTGGTGAAATTGTATCTCACACAACTCAAGAAGTCACCTCAGAAGGATTTAATTTTTTGCTAAAACTGTGATGTCTGCATATAAAATAGGGAAAATGTTGTGTTTTTTATTGCTAAGGAACAAGACAAGGTGAGGGGAATGTGCAGAAGTTGCAAGACAAATGAAGACAACTGCTTAGTCAAATAATCCCTTTGTCATCACTGCAGCTCTCAGTCCTCCTCCCTTTCCACAGTGTTTTATTCAGTCTTCATCCACTGCCCATTTGACAGACCATCTACCATTTCCCTTTTGCATCTAATCTGTAGTCAAAACATCCTCATCATGCAGGAATTATTCACTATATCTAAACAGCATTGAAGAAGGATGTAAAAATGACCTTGGTTCCCAAACGGCCACAGGAATAGTTGATTTGTAGAGGACCTCTGTTGGAGATTGAATCAGCTGCCCATGCACCACATGTCAAGTCATTTGAGTTGTGCTAGAGTATCCCTTCTGGCCTCCAGAGGCCTTTACATAGCAGTACAGGTCTCATATATGTCTTGTTTCACATCTACCACTCTCATGTGGATGGTTCAGATATCCTAAAGTATATCAAATGGATAAAAGCCACCTCAGTGACCAGCAGACCAGGATCTGATCACTACGAATAATACCTAAGCTCACTCTAAAATCCAACTGTGCAGTTAGGGCATCAAGCAGCCCTTGGACATCACCTTTTCAAATTAAACTTCTGCTCTGCTGGTTTCACAGATCATTAACAGCTTCCTGATCCAGGTCTAACTGAAAGCAATTAGACACCGCAGGAAGTGCAAAAACAGATTTTTCTTCTCAGGCATCTCATTTCTATTGACTGCTATGGAAGATTAGACACCTAGCACACACGTAGACACACACTTTATAGAGACCTAAATCTCTCGGTGTGTAAATCTGAATGCTTGAAGGCCACCTTCAGGGCTCAAGCTATAGGTTGGACTAGCAGCCCAATACATAGTTTAAAAATATGCATATGACAGATCTTGACTTGAAACTTTTAGCATCACATTAAGCTTCTGTAAATGTTAGCAGGTGCTTTTATTTTGTCACAAGAAGCATTAAGACTTTCAAGTTTGCTGAGGAATAGTGATGGTTAGCAATGAACATAGTAAACACCAATGTTTCTCATACCTCAAAGAAAACATAGTCCTGTTACTACATCTCTAAAGATTGATGAGTCACTATTTCATCCCACAGATCTGAGTTAAAGCAGACTGTTTTCCATCTTCCTAATGAACATTAGAATGAAGATTTAAATCAATTTTAACTGAGAGTCACCAGAAATAGCTGGTGAGAGTCAGACTAACTTAAAGTTTTTAGTCAGAACAAATCTTAGAAATACATTCTTGGCATGTTCTAAATTGATTTGCCTGGTTTTCAGTGTAGTTCATTCAACAGCACAAAGACTGAGCTGTGTTCACATCTAAATATCATTGATTTAGCTTTTCCATGAGTTGTGTTAAGAGCTTTTTTCCTGAAATTAAGTGAGCATCACACTGCTCAGAAAACAGCATCAGCAATTAAAAGGATGGCAGATCAGTAGATGTGGTCCCAAATAGGATTGTGTGAGTCCAGATGGCAGATGAAAAAGCTCTTCTTTTCCCAACAGAGAGCTCTTCAGTCATCTATGCAAAGCATGAAATCTTCAAGTCAGAATGACACACAGAGACTGTGTTTTATCAAGGATCCCAAAAATACTTAGCTTCACATAACTGTGTGTTACATACAGAAGTTGACCAGAATGATAGAGAGATAAATAAATAGTTGTCAAACCTCAGATGGAGTGATTTGATTGGGATAAGAATTACTGTCTGATGACCACAGTGCAACATTTCTCAGATTCCTGGACAGGACTAATAAGGATGTCAGGATATCCTTTCAAGCTCATTTTTTCTCACGTTTCTTTCCTTTTGCCTTCTCTCTATTATCCTGGAAAGTTCATTTCGATTGCATCACATTTAGAATGAAACAACAGAGGCAGGGTGTGTGCAAGCAGCCTGGCAGGCAGGGACACACTTTTCATGTGCAGAGGCAGAAGTGACTCTTTACCCACCTCATTTGTCCTTCCCTGTGCAGTCTGGCATGATTGTAAAACTTAAGTAGGACTGTTCTTCTTCCCAGAAGAATCCAGGCTAACCAGTTAGGACAAGGAAGCTGTGAGATCATCCTATGGAGAATGAGGGAAATGCCCGGTGATTTCTCTGTCAAAAAATAGCCCAGACTGACTGTGTAAGGGAAATGTCTCTGGTGGCACTGACAGCTGTTTGGGGGAGAATCTGCACAAAGGTGCACAGATCAGACACAAGATCTGGGGAGGACAAGTCATTAAGGGACAAATCATTTGAGATGCAAAATATTACATGGGGAGAAATAGGCTGTACTTACTGACATCACAGCTTATCGTTATTATCAGCACAGCGATAGTGGCACCTATAGGGAAAAAGTGAGGCTTAAATTGCTGTAAAAGAAAAGAATTTTCCAGTTCTGAAAGCTCTGAGAACCACAGACATGGCAGGTTTATCCTGTAGATATAAAACATCTTTTCATATCTAAATTTAACTTCTTGGGCTACTTCTATTGTCAGTGGAGGAAAAGAGATGAGTTAGGCAGCTCCAGTGGGTGATCCATTTCAGACATGTAACTGGGGTGAATGGAGTAATTCACAGCAGATGTCACAAACTATATCTATTCCTCACCACAGACTGTAATGAGATCTGAGGGTCAAGTTCAGATTTCAGTGATCAAATTCAAATGTGTCAGGGTAGGATGAATCCCACCTAAATTAGCCTTGTAAAAAATTCCCAATTGTTTAATCAAAGTATAAAACACTTTGATTAACTTCAATTACTGACTTCTAAACAGCTTGGTTCATACCATTTTCATGTTGATTTTTTTTTTTTTCCAGAAAAAGTGTACTTACAAATTAAGAAGCTCTAAAACCAACCCTACACATATAAGAGCATTTAATGTTGCAGAATGAACATTGGTTATTTCTGCAACATTAATCAGCTGAAAGACCTCTGACTTTCAGAAACAAAGCTTTAAGTAGGTCATTTCCTGCTTTGCAGCAATCTCCTCTAGATTGCAGAGCATTTAGTTTTGCTAACAGGTCACTATTTCAAATAACTTCTGCAATTCAATATATTCTAAAGTTTCCTTGGAAATAAACTCAACAGTCATCTTTCTGGAATGTTCGTGGATATCATACAGCTTCTTTATATTTTAAAATATTGTATCAATTAAGAGTTCCTCCTTTCCATTCTCACCAGGGTACCTAATAGATATTTTGTTTTTCTTTCTGGATGACATTTACACCACCACCTATTATGGTACCATTTGTCATGTTAATCAATGTGGAATTCCAAGAAGGAATAACCTCAAAAATCCTAAACCCATATTTATTTTAGGACTTTCTCTAAGATCACTTCTGGTTGTGATCCAAACTTCACTGCCTCTTGTAAATTTACTGAAAGGTAGTGCTCAAATATGCAGAACCTCCACTCTTACTTCCATTATCAAGTTGGTCTGCTGGCAAATGTGATCTGTCAGCAAATGTCAATCACACTACCATCTTTCTGTAGTGTCCTGACTTTTAGATTGCAATGTATCAAATGCTTTACTCAAAAAATGATGCATTATATCCACCATATGTTTCACCCACCCACCCTGTAATATCGACAGGACACATTTTTTTGTCAGTCATGATTAATGTCTGAGACACATGGTGCTTATTGCTCACTATGTTTATTTCCTCAAAATACTCATTTTTACAGCCCCCTGCTACTCATTCTAGCCTGCTGAACTCAAGCTAAGTGGTTACTGATTTTGCAGGTGGTCTTAAGAATCCACTGTGATATTTCCACTCAAATTGCTCCTCGCTCATTTTCCAAGAATATTTTTCTCCAACTTGTGCCTTGCACTATATATGGCACTTTGCAGAATTAGAACACAATCACTGTGTTTTCCTCAAAGATTTTAAAATTCAGAGGTTCCATCTGGTGAGTCAGTGGAAGTGTTCTGTAGCCACATCTCTATCAGATCATTAGGGTAAATTATAGAAGGCAAGCTGGTGATTCAAATAAAGACAGAGAGAACAGAAGCCATTTGCAAATGAAAAGTGTTCCCAGTTTTAGAAACCAACAGAGTTTGAACAAGAGATTGAAACAGCACATAAGATAGCAGATGCATGAGGATCATCATTGGAGTGGTAGGCGAAAGGAATGAATTTCAGCTAGCATTCAGACTAAAATAACCTTCATTCCTGAAAGATGAAGATTATAGGAGGGAGGCAGATGGAGAAGAGAGAGGGGAGGAGAAAAAACTACATATTCATTAGTCAAAAAATTTGATGAACCAAAAGTCAGAAAACCAAATTAGCTAAGATGAAGTCAGGCCTTAAACTGTGCAGCACCCTTCACATCAGAAAGAGAATTTAAATCTGAGAATGATAGATGCAGAAATGCACCGAAGAAGCTGAAGGTGGAAGAGACAAATAGGCAAACCAGTAGAAAAGAATTTCACTGTTATTTTTGATCTAGAATGGAGAAAATTTGACACAAAGGGAGAAGCAGGAAAAAAGAAAAAATGTGGTAGCTGTGGTGCAAAGGAAAACATGGATCTCAATTTTATCAAGGCAAATATAGCATAATTTGGAAAGAATCTGGGCATGATTTAGCATTTTTCATTGCAGCCCCCTGCTTTTCTAACACTCCAGCTCTATTCCTCAAATTCAAATAACCTATATTATTGGCAGGATCCACCATTCTGTTTACACCCAACCTCATGGGTAGTCACTAACATACTGCTCAGGTCAGTTGTCAGTGGGGTCTCCATGGGGTAACTTCATGGCTGAAAGTTTAAAGCACACTCCACGTTACAGCATCTGCTCATGTCACTGTCTGCCTGTCACAGCCTGGAGGACAGACTCCCACCATCCCTGGCCAGTATGAAGAGCATTAACAAGGAGCGTGGGTGTACCTGGGACTCCATATTGTGAGTATCCATCAGTAAAACAATGCTGAAGCCAAGGAGTTACATTATCTTACCCCAGTTCATCTCTCCAGACAGAGTTCAACAGCAATTTTTGTTCCTTTTGTTTCTAAGTGTCCATGAGGAGACCTTACTTTTTTTCATTTTTCTAAATAAAATACTTCACCTCTTCCCATTTCAGATCCATTCTTTCAGACAAATGAAGACTGTAAGTAACCAACAGCAAACATACTCAAGTACGTTTTAGAATAGCAAAAAGCAGCTTTGCCAGTTGTAATTACACTTTGTCTATAAATTTATTTTCCTTTATTTCTGGATCATGTCATTCTTTTGTAAATAATTGGACTAAATGATCTTAAAGGTCTTCTCCAATCTAGGAAATTCTGTGATTCTGTGATTCTATAGAAGTGCAGTGATCCAAGAGTTAGTGAGCCATTAGCACATTGAGATGAGGAAGATTTTTTTTTTCCCCAAGGCTTTGCGAACAAGTAAGCACCGAGAGCAACAGATCTTTGCCTAAGAAGCAGGGTGAGAGCTATGGATACAGATATCATCAGGTAGCAGATAACCTTCATGTTTATATAGGAGCCCAGAGTGAGTTTCTGTACACCCTAGATGTAGAATGCTTCTTTTACCATCCCACAGTGATGTCTGAACAGTGCATTGCACTTCTCAGTAAAGACGGATTTGTTAAATATCTCTAGACTCGATCGTCTGGATGTCTACTGTGAGCTACTGAGGATAATGCAGTCAGAGGAACTACATTGACCCAAATCGCTTGTATTCCATATGACACTTCTGTTCAATCTTTTCTTCACAGTGCTCATTCCTAGCACTGTGCAGCCAACACCCTCCCTGAGCTGTATGGTCATCACATGAAGGACGTCATCTTGGTCTGGGGACAGCAGTGATTCTTCACAAGCTGGATTCAGCAGCCTGCTGTGATCAGCAACACTCTTAGGCAGCAATGGCCACAGACTGGGAATAAAACAGAGGTTTGGGCCAGCCAGACACCACTGCTTGTTACTGCTTTCCTCCATTTTTGTAGACCATTGCATCTGACAGTTCAACTCTGGATCCTACATTTCTGTTACCCATATCCCTGCTTGAGGAAGAAATTATTAGGACTATTCATATCTCTCTTCTTCATAAAAGTAAAACCTTTACAATGTCAATCTTGTGCAATGAGAAATTAATCTGGTTTAATGAAGATGCATGAAAGAGGTTAAAACCTATAAATCTCCATCACTGTGGAGAAGTTTTTTGGTTCTGGTTAGTGACTAATGCTATAATAGCACTCCAAATTCAGAAGTCTATTCCCCATTGCAGTAGACGCTACATAACCTCTGCATTGGTTCTGCAGGGAATTAACAGGTAATCAGGAGGAAGGAGAGGAGGTATGAGCTACCAAAGTTTGTTGACAAGCTATCTCAGTTTGTTCTGATCTTCTGTCTGTTTGATAGTTTGTTTAATCAAAAGCTAGGAATTTTGTTTTAATGACAAACAGCTTTCGCGTGGTTTCCTTCCCAGTGGATCCATTTAAATACTTTAGCATTGCTTCGTTAAGCCACAGGAAAGATATGGTTTGTTCTACAGAACTGCCTTCCAAACAAAGGAGTCCTTGATAGCTCACTGAGCAGGCAAATTGACATTGTTGTATCTGCAGATCAGCAAAGGGAAGCTCTGCTTCCTCAAGTGAGCTCAGCCAGGGAGTTCTGCAAAGGCCAGGTCAGTGTCCTGTCTTTTGTGAATTTCCTGGAAGGAATTACAAAGACATTAACCTTTTGCTGACATGGAGAGCTATATTTGCTGAAGTTCTTTCTTTTTCTTTTGTCACCCAGTTGTTCAGTCATCCTGAACAAAGCATGCAATGGAATTATCCTTCTAAGAACTGAAGCCCACAACAGACAACTCCACTTTTCAGGGGCAATGATAACATCTAATAGATGGGTAAAACTCTTCTGCACAGGAGAGAATTCTCAGGGACAATACCAGAATCAGGATCATTTAATCATGTTGCAAGCTAAGGCACATTTGTGCAATCTGCTGTCCAAAGCATATATAAGAATAGACATCACAAGATATTAACATCTACACCCAAACACCACGCTGCACACTTGGTGCTCCCCATACAGTAAATACAAGACAAAGAGTGGCAAGTGTTAGTAATATTCTTTACAATGAAATGCACAGTGAAGAGCTGCATCAGCAGATATGAAGAGCTGAGAAAGTAATGCACAAATATCTATCTGTCTTGCCCTCCTCAGGCAGGTAGAGAGAGAGAATAAAAGGAGAGTGAAGCAAAGACTGCTGGCAACAGACTTAGCTTTTTTATTAGCCATGTTTGTTCCTCTGTTTCCAGGCTGCTTCTCCTTCAGAGGATACTACAGTCTACCTTGAAGCAAGATGCTGAGCAGCTGTGGTATGCCTGGCTGCAGCAATCAACAGGGACCACAAGGGCTTGCTAGTGGGGAGCACAAACTGCCAAGCAGTAGGGAAGAGCACACATGTTGAGTTAACTCATGACATGGCACAGTGAGTCCCCCTTTTCCTGAAGCACTATACCTGAAAGCTTGAGGTGTAAAGCATCAAGAGTAGATATAATCAAGAACTGTACATGGATGTGAACATTATGGCAGGACCCTTCTTGGTCATCTAACAAAGGTCTTGGGCATCTAGGGATGTCCCCACTGACTGGAAGCTAGCCAACATTATTCCAATTTACAAGAAGGGTGTGAGGGAAGACCCAGGAACCTGTTAGAATAACTTCAGTTCATGAAAAAAATTTGGAGAATAATATAGTGGGTACTATTGCAAAGTACTTAAAAAATAATGCAATCAACAGGCACAGTCATCAGGGACTGAAAAACAGAAATTCATGTTTAACTAATTTGATATCCTTCTATGATAAGGTCACCTGCCTAATGGATGAAGGGAAGGCAGTGGATGTAGATTTTTCTGGATTTTTAGTAAGGCTTTTGATACTGTCCCTCACAACATCCTTCTGAACAAGTTGCCCAGCTGTGGGTGGGATGAGGGGGTTCATGGTGTGCTGGACTAAGAACTGGCTGAAGGGCAGAGCTCAAATGGTTGTAGTGAATGCTGCTACATCTGACTGGCAGCTAGTGGTGTTCCTCAGGGTTCAGTTCTAGGGACAGTCCTGTTCAATATGTTTATCAATGTTTTAGATGAAGGAGTAGAATGCACAATTAGCAAGTTTGCTGATGATACCAAACTAAGAGGTGCTACAAGAGGTCTTTCATTGTGATCTAAATAGATTGGAGCATTGGCAGTCATTAATGGGATGAAAATTAACATCTCAAAATGACAGTTCCTGCACCCAGGACAGAGTAATGCCAGGCACAAGTATAAACTTGGAGAGGAGTGACTGAAGAGCAGCCGTGCTGAAAGGGATCTGGGGGGCTGGTTAACAGCAGCTCAATAGGAATCAATAGTGTGCCCTGGCAATGAAGAGGACAAACCACATCCTGGGGTGTATCAAGCATAGTATTACCAGCTGGTCAGGAGAGGTGATTATCCCACAGTATTAAGCACTGGGGCTGCCTCACCTTGAGTACTGTGTGCAGTGCTAGGCCCCACCATGTAAGAATGATGTGAAGGTCCTTGAATGTCTTCAGAGGAGGGCAACAGAGCTGGTGAAAGGGCTGGAGGGAACATCCTATGAGAAGCAACTGAGGACTCTGTGTTTGTCTAACTTGGAGAAAAGGAGGCTGAGGGATGATGTCATTGGTCTCTACAGTCTCCTGAGGAGAGAAAGTGGAGTGGGAGGTGCTGATCTCTTCTTCCCGGGATCCTGAGACAGGATGTGTTTGAATGACTCAAAGCTGCACCAGAGGAGGTTTAGAATTGACATTAGGAAGCATTTCTTTACCAATGTGGTCAAACACTGGAACAGGTTTCCTAGAGAGGTGATCAATGTCCCAAGCCTGTCAGTTTTTAAAAGGCATTTGGAAAATGCCCTTAATAAAATGCTTTAACTTTTGGTCAGCCCTGAAGTGGTCATGAAGTTAGACTAGATGATCTTTGTAGGACCATTCCAACTGAAATAGTCTATTCTATACAGGTCAGCAGAACTAATTTTTAAGACACTGCTTTTATCCCTCCTATAATTCCTCTCCTCTCAGACTTTCTTTGTCCTCTATGCAGACTTTTTAATTTCTCAGGAATCAAGAGCATGCTACCATATGCTAGTAATGCTTTACATCTTTGTAGCACTTGCTGTCAGAGAATTCAAGGACTTCAAAAGACTTCAGAGACTGAAAAATGCTTCTAGGTTCTTGGCAAAGGTAAGGAATTAGAAACTCAGAGCAGCCAATTGACTACCTAAGGATAGGAGAGAAACACAGGGGGGTAGCTACTCCTGTGCTTTTGGATCATCATCAAGTGATCCATACAAGCAGATGGTAATCAGTCTTTTAGTTACTGCTGCAGCTGACTTCAAAGCAGAACTGAAGTTAGCAAGTGCTTAAATATGTTTACTGTTGGAATGGATTCTCTGTGACCTCCTCTATCTCTTTGGTGACATCCAGAGCAGGAGAAAGCAGTACATCAATACAGCTGAAGTGAAACCTAAATATATATTGTTTTATTGTCAGATACCACAATATTAATGCAGTGCTAGTCAAAGATACCTGAAAGTTTACTTTAGCTTTTAGTTAGGAAGAGCTTTTCAGTTTATGCATTTTTGGATAATAGCCAAGGTAAAAAAAATATCAACCAGTGCATTAACATCTACCAGCAAGGCAATCAAAGAGGAAATAAATGGGCAAACAAAAGGTACAGTTCAGGCATTATCATGAAAGAGCAGCATATTCAGCTAAAGATCTTCTCAACTGCAGCCTTTCAAAAGAATATATCTTACTTCAAATGGAGATGATGCTTTGCCTTCAATATTTCTACTTTGCCGTTTTTTCTGTGAAAGGTAGTAGAAAAGTGAATTATGTGGCAGTGCTAGGGATGGCACTTTACATTTTCAACATGCAAGCAGAAAAAAAATGTCTTTTGTTTATAACATACTCCTTCTCCTTAAACTTGGAGGGTGTTTACATTTCAGAGAGAATGTAACTTGGAGAAAGAAAAATCTTCTTAGCTTACACGCTTATTGCAAGGTTAACAGTTCTCTAGTATTGTTTCTGATAGTAACTTCATTAGCTTAACTCTGTAAAATGTTAGTACAAAACATCTTTTACTAACAGTTGACTCAGGTAGGTTGATTCTGTATTTGTAAAATGTATGCTGTGGAAAAATAGTTTTTTTATTTTTTTACATCCTACTTATGTTCCTTTATTGTCATTGCTAGTAATGTTCTTTTCATCTTTTGTACATTCCCTCCACTTCTACGTGGTAAGCACCTGGTGTTTCTTCAAAACAAATTTATCCTTAATACTTAATAACAGTATGCTGCATTTGATCTTCAGATGCAACAATTTCTGTCTTTAATAAGAGAAAAGCACTGCTGCTTATATCATGCCCTACCCCATGGCCCTGTCATTTTTATTTGCCCATCACAATAGCATCGTGCCCTGTGGTATACACATCCTTCAAATAGTCATAATTACTTTTCATTTTCTTCTCTGCTGTCTTTTCTTATGTAATTGCAACTTACCATTTACTGTGGTGCATCTGGAGAGCAGTAGCTAAGATACAGCAACACAACTGCTTGCAGTTACATGTCTATGCCCTAAACCAAAATTTCAGCCTGGGTGAATCGAATCCGTTTTCCTTCAGCAGAGAATCTTTCAGTGCAGATAGTTCTGTTGCAGAAGGGTCAATCTTCAGCAACTAGAATAATTCAATTTATCCACAGGGATAACCAGGACCTAAACCAGCTCTGCTGATCCTGAGATCTATTGAATTAGATCACTAGGAAGGCCTGACCTTAAAGCTTGTTGTGAAATTGTGTGGGTTAATCATGTAAAAGACCTAACTACTCATATATGGAATTGATTTCATCAGTTTAGGTACCTTTCAAGCTTACTCAGGACTTGTCAGCAGTGCCGCCTTCATAAATTCACAGAAATACATATTGCCACACTTAAAGCAATGATGCCATTTCTCATACTAGAAAGAACAATGATTTTAAACCAGGAGGGTACCTTTGGACTGTCAGAAGATATGGATGTAAATGTGCATGACAACACTTCCCCATGGGAGTAGCATGCACAAGAAATGGAAAAATTTCAGAAATCATTTCTATATTATGTTTGAACATATTTTAGTGTTACTGATATAATGACCAGCATGACTGGAAAACCTCAGCATTGTGTTTATTACAGAAAGCAAATAAACTAACACAGCTTCAGGAATTTTACAGTTCTTAATGATGAGAGTAAAATGTTTTGCAGCCCTAGTAACTACTGTTAATAGGGAAGTGACAAAGGCAAAGCAATAGTGCAAGGATGTTGGTGTTAAATCCAATGAGTGGGAGGGCTATGGATCCCATGTTACAGTCCTATCTGTTCACACTGTAGTTAGGAGATGTGCGTTTGGGTATGCCTGTAACAGGCTTCAGCTCAGGTACAAATCCTTGTGCATCCCTGCCTACACTGTTAGAACTGATTACAACGTTACCTGTAAGATCATGGAATCACAGCCTGGTTGAGGTTTGAAGGGACCTCTGAAGGTCATTATATCCAACTCACCTACTCAAGGAGAGACCCATAGAGACATTTGCCCAGTACCATGTCCAGATGGGTTCTGAAGATGTCTAAGGATGGACACTCCATGACCTCTCTGGGCAACTTATTCCAGTGCTTGGTCACTCTCACAGTAAAATAATGTTTCCTGATGTTCATATGGCATCTCTGGTGTATCAGTGTGTACCTATTGCCTCTGGTCTTGCCACATATCACCACTGAAAAGAGCCTGGCTCCTTCCCCTGTGCACCCTCCATTCAGGTGTTTCTGTGTATTGATGAGATCCCCGTGAACCTTTTCTTCTCTAGGCCAAACAGTCCCAGCTCTTTTTGGCTTTTCGTCATATGAGAGAAATGGCCCTAGTCCCTTCACCATCTTTGTGGCCCTTCATTGGACTCTCTCCAGGAGGTCCATGTCTCTCTTGTACTGAGGAGCCCAGGACTGAACACAGCACTCCAGAAGTGGCCTCACCAGTGCTGACCAGAGAGGAAAGACCACCTACCTCGACATACTGGCAATGCTTTGTGTAATGCAGCCCAGGAAACCACTACACTTCTTTGCTACAAGGTTGACTCATGTTCAGCTTAGTGTCTACCAGAACCCCCAGGATGTTTTCTGCAAAGCTGCTTTCCAGGAGTAAATTTCATGGTGGTGTCTGAAGGCAAAAATATTTCTTGAGTGTAAGAATTCAGCACAGATCAAAGACGTAATTTTCACAATAAGAGTATCTTAAATCATTCCTGAATGGTGCTGCTGAACATCTTGGAAAAGAATTACCTTTCTTCAGATCTTAAGCTTATTAATGTTTGTTGTATGTCAGTGGAGATTGTTCCACATCTGGCTGCTGGAAGGAGAAACATTGTTCAGCATCACTCTGTAGCTTTTGATGCTGCCCACTGGCAGTGACTGGAAACCAGTGCAAGTAATCCTCAAGCCTGATTTGCTGTAGCAGTTCTAAGTGTGGAAGAACTCGAAGACTAAAATCTTCCTTGACATTTCTTGTGTTACTCAAAAGTGAAAAGTAACACATACAATTTTTCAAAGCTACCTAAAGGTGAAACTCCGCTCTGATTAACAACTCATCATCTTCTGATATACACATGGTTCTCTAGTCCCCCTGGTAGGCTGAGATTTAACCTAACATCTGAAATCTGTGATAGGTTCCACCCAGCACAATATAATCTCCGTTAACTGTTTCATGTAAGTCATTATTGGGGAGATAAACAACAGATGACAGCACCTACCTCCTGTATGCCAGATTTCACATTGAATGGCTCCTTGATTATTGCATGTGCAAGTATTTTGCAAACTACTGTCAGGAGACAAATTGCAGACTCAAAATCTTTTTATTTCCTTGATTGAAATACTTCCAGAATTTCTTACCGCACTTTTGTCTCAGATAGTCTTTTATGACTTTATTCAAATTTTGCCTTCCCCTTGCTGACCCATCAAAGTGGTTTCCTCACTAAAATTGTCATCCCGCACAAACGGTGTAGTCACGCTTCGTAAGTCACACAGACTTGAAAGCAGCTGCTTGTTCATGGCTACAGAAAGAATTGGAGGGTGTATAGGGCTACACACAGAAATATTTGGGCACCTCCCAGAAGCACAGGTGCAATGGAAATCCATAAGCCTGGTAACAGATTACTCTACAAGCTCACTGAGCCAGAACTGTGCAAAACTACCCTCTTGTGCAAATATACAAGAAAAATGGGACAGTTGGCTTGGCACTGTGTAGACACAAAAATTAGCCAAGCAAGTAATATGCATGGCTGAGGTTACACAATTGGCAAACATGGGATGGGCCAGAAAGAGTATTTGTTCCCAAGTCCTTCAGAATTAAAACCAAGGGCAGAGTTCAAAAATAAATGCCATTACCTGAAATGAATGGTCGTTCTTTGAGTCACCTTGAGGCCAAGTGGAGCTATCTGGTCATATCCACACTGTTAGACTCTCCTACCACCCATTCTAGTATGGTTGTATCCAAAATGCCCAGGGAAAATGGTCCCTGGTCTCTGCTAACTCCTAAACTAAAACCAAAAGTCTTTTGGAAGCTGCTAGTTGGACCACGCTAAAGATGTGCCAGGAACCACGCTAACAGTTTGACATAGAGGGCTAAGTTTCGGTGCTTAGGAAATCACCAAGCACCATTTGATTTACTAATATAGATTAGCTTAATTATGCAAAACAACTGCTGTCTGGCTGCACAACATTCTCTACCCTGAAAGGTAGAATGTGGCCATGTGCCACAGCTCCTAGCTTGCTGGCCACAGGTGGCTGAAAGCCTTGTTTTTTGCTTTTGTACTTGTTTGGTTTTGTTGGGTTTTTTTCTATCAGGAGCAGACCACAGACATCCTCACCCTAATGGAAACAAATTTCTGGATTTCATGACTTACTGTGTGCAAAACAACACACTACTGTTAAAAATTTGTACTAAATCGATGTGCTACAAGTTTCAAATACTCCCATGTTTATGTATTATGTTTTTTCATGAGTAAGAGCTCTGCATCCAATTTTTCCACTGCCTTCAAAATTTTATCAATTTTAGTTCTTCATTACTCTTCTCTCTTTTTTCAAAATGCCACGATATTCTTCTTGGGATGTGGAGACCCAAAGGTCTCATAATGTGGGTGTATCAGAGTTTTATACAGCAGCAAAAGGACACGCTTTGTCTATTCCTCAGTACTCATCCTGATGATGCCTCTTTTTCTGTTGGCTTGTTGACTGTCACTGCACATTAAGCCAGTGATTTCAGAGTCCTGCCAACAGTGATGCCAAATTGTCTCTTCTGCAAGTATGAAGGAGGCAAGGTTTACATTAATTTCCACAGATGAACTATTGCACATTTATCCTCCTCTGCTACATTCTTTACCATTCACTCAATTTTGTTAGATCCTTCTAGAGCTCCTCACTGTCAATGAGACATTTGTCAGTGATAGTGAGGATGATCTTTATTATCCAGAAATTTGGGCCTTTAACAGCTTATGTACTTCAAGATAACAGATGAATGTCAAATACAAGTAAGAGTGCCCATGCTGTTAGCTGTAAGCCCAAGCATACTGGAAACTCAAGCCCTTAAGGTCCACACCAGTCACTGAGAAGGGAACAAAATTCAGTAATCCATATAAACTGAGAGAAGACCTCACATACCCATTTAACATCAGCATAAGCTGAGAATGTTATGAATACAAACCAGGACTGCACCAGTTTCTCTACTTCTTGTATGGCCATATTGTTACCACGTATTTTCCATGCTTAATATGACAGAATGAGCAAGATGATGTACCCCCATGACAAGCAGCATTAGTGACAAAATACTCAGCAAGTTTTGCATGCAAATTCTTTTATCTGGACAGACAAGTACAGCTGGTGTTGCTATTACAACAGGAACAGTGAGTGGATGGACATGCTACTGAAAACCTGAGGTTTGACATTGTTTGAACTGTTTCACTGACACTAAAGTGCATGGGTCAGTTTTTGTCTTCCTGGCAGAGGTGGAAAGGCATTGCAAGCACAACACAGATCTCAGAGAGGCTCAAACACAAACCAAAAAGAGAAAACATGACATTATTTTATTCTTATTGTAGGTTCACCTCTTCTAGATATGCTTTCAGACTCTCCCTCTAACAGTGTAAGATAGCTTCATTTTCTGCAGTGAAACACAAAAGAATTCCCTC
Organism: Actenoides lindsayi; assembly: GCA_025331215.1. Classification (NCBI taxonomy): domain Eukaryota; kingdom Metazoa; phylum Chordata; class Aves; order Coraciiformes; family Alcedinidae; genus Actenoides; species Actenoides lindsayi. Next base: position 23,208 of record WTSP01003895.1, read on the forward strand.
ATCACTTTGTGGGAGGGGTTCAGCAATAGAGGCACCCATGGTTTTGAAGTGTATACAAACCAAACATAAAGCTCAACTGAGGACCACTGGTGATTAGAACAACCACAACCTAACAAGTCTTATTTCCCGTTTTCTTTCAAGATTTCCTTAATGCTTGTTTGAAAGGATATCTATCATCCTCTTCCTCTCAATACCTCTTGCTCTTCGACAGCATAAGTGTACAAAAAAAATCAATATGTGGACTAAAACTACTTTAAAACAAATCTTGTGAGCCTATTTGAAGAGGAAACTGTATGCTAAACAGCTACCTTCTCCTCTCCAGCACTAACAGATCCTGCAGAAGATGCTGCCTTCCCTTCCACCTCTCTGATTCTAGCATGGCTGCAGCTGACAATGGAGAGGCCACAGGGCAAGTACCTTCAGTTCCCACAACATTGAACACACTCCTTTGTCCTGATGGTGTCTTGGTCAAAGTGCGCTTTGTGGTTTATAACCCCAGGGCTTCTCTTTGTGGAAAGAAAGGAGGAAAATTAACTCAATGTGAATAGAGGACTCTCCCAGTATCCCAGTATGGTTCTAGACTTGACTCCTGGATGCAGGGACTGGGAACAGTTAGGATGCCCATGAATAAATAGTTTTAGAGCAGATTTATAGGATCTTCCTCTTCCTATATTCTTCTGGGCTGCTACAAAAAATCCCTGAATTTAAAAGTGTGGTTAATTGGGTTTTTTTATCTTTTAGGAGTCACTGAGGTAGCTACTATATGTCTTCTGCTTCTTATTATGCTTTATTTTTCCTATTTTTATTTTTTTTTCATAATAGGCTTCATCAGGGTCTTACAAAATATGGATGCAGTTAAACCATAATCAGGCGTTAATACAGTAGTATTCAAGGTTATGACCTAATTCCTGGGAGGAAAGAGAATGCATTGGTATAGAAACACAAAGGTGTCAGCATGTGCACTTTAAACACCCATTTGTATTACTGTTAAAGAAATTATCTTACAGATTGTCCACCACTATTGCTTAATCATTTATCCATCGATTTGATCATCAGCAGAACTTATACAGAATTAAGCAGTTCATTGCCATCAAAATATTTGAAAAAAAAACCCCAAGCACTTGATTACTGACATGCTACTTTGGAGAATTGTTTTTTGCCTCATTGCATAGTGATCCAGAAATAACATTTGTTAAAATGGAATAAACCTTTTGGCAATATCCCCACTTACATTTATTTTTTTCTATTGTACTAGGTAGAAGAAAGTATTTTGGGTTTGGATTTCAAAATTTTAAATGGTCACTTTAGTCACTATCCATCTCTAACTAGTAGCCTGTTCTTCTATGCTTGTAAATGGTTTGTTTCTTTCCCTACTCTTTCCATGATAGAAGTAGAAAACAAAAGCTCTTGGAATCATAGGCAGATTTTAAGAGCTGATTCTCATCTTCTCTTGCCTTCACAGATACATTTTTCTCTTTCTTTCCTACCAGCATGTAGCTGAAATTTTATATTCTGACAGTCCAGTGTTCACATCTTTTCTTAACGAGCTGTAACTCTTGATCAAAATAAGCTGAGGAGTTTTTCTCTATGAAATGAAAAGTTACAGAATCCATTGTATTCTACAGAATTCTACAGAAATAGAAGGAGAAGAGTTTAGAGGGTTGAATCAAGATAGAAAGTATACCCCAGGAAGTCAGAGTACTGCAGGTGTCCCTGTAAAACTACTTTTCTTATACCTTCCATGAGCTGTAAGAAGGAGAAAAAAAAGAACAGAGATACTGTTTCAATTATGACATCTATGTTTTCATTTAAATTAGTTTATTTTTTATACTAATTGAATTTAGTTCAATTTAAAGAGTGGGCATAAAATATACTGCAAAGCTGGCAGTGTACAGATGTTTGTGGTAGTGAACAGGATTTGAAGAGCCCTGATGTCTGCCTATAAGTCATATGCATTTGAATGCCAGACTCCCTGGCAGAGACATAAACCTGGCTGGAGACCATTGCGCCCTTCCAGGCAGAGGCCCCATGGTCTAGCAGAGATGAGGATCCCTACAGCAATAGACAACTAGATGCTACTGTGACTTGTAGTTCTTACATTTTATCTTGGTCTACTTTATTTAAAGGTTATAAATTATTCATTCTACTAGAAGATGTAGGACCAGTTTTCTTCATTACTTCCACTTCCTCCAGCTGCCTGGAATTCTTCCCAGTGCTCTGCTGCACCCATGACAAATCCTCTCTGACAGACGAGAACCACAAATGTTTGTTTGCTCTTTTGACTTCTCCATGCAATGGAGAATCTACCCTACCCTGTGAGAGGCAACATTTGAGATCTTCCCTCACAAATCTGTGTGGCATATTTTGACAACAGTTTTCTTTTACTGCTTATTCAAACCACACAATTAATCACTCCGCACTACAGATGGGAGATCGGATATGCCCACAAGAGTTTCAATTATGGTTCCAGAAATGAAGAAATTCAAAAGAGAAATAAATCATATGCTCCACATTATTTGATTTACATATTACTAAGAAAAACACATTAATAATAACCTCAAATTTTCAAGATAATGAATAATGAGGTCAGATGTTGACTGTGAGGAGCAATCAGGTACACCCTTTGTCCCTGCACAACAGATTTACCAGGAAAGGAGGAAACCATTCATAATGGAAATGCCAGACTAGTACTGCACAGTCTTCTCACAGCTTTTCCACAGCTACTGGCCCTTGTTAGGGCTGCAAGGAAATGACTGGATAGTTCCTTAAGCCTTGGGTGAGGTTAAGCTGTCTGAATAGGACAGGGGAAACTGCAGCATCTGACTTAGCAAATTGCTGGATCAAACAAGAGCAATGTCTAGAGCTGACAAAAGTGACAGCACTGCAAGGGATGGCTGGGTTTGTCATCCAAGGGAAAGGTATGTGAGAAGTGGCCAGGCTTGACAGATAACTGAAGGGGACCTTTTCCGGAGTAGACTCTTGCAAGGCCACAGTGTCTAGGGAGCCTGTCAGTAATACCAGACAGCAGTAGTTATCAGCAGATAGCAGTTTTTAGAATACCAGACTTCACTACTGATGTAGCAAACTGGGGCCATTGCAAAAAAAAAAAAAAAAAAAAAAAAAAAGGGGTTCCAGAGGGTTTGTGGATTTGGGAAAAAAGGGGGGAAAACAAAAAGGGGCCAAAGGGACGAGAAGTGAACAGA
>WTSP01003896.1:0-39364 GCA_025331215.1 Actenoides lindsayi
TAGATATAGATATAGATATAGATATAGATATAGATATAGATATAGATATAGATATAGATATAGATATAGATATAGATGATATAGATATAGATATAAATATAGATATGGCTCTTCTCTTCACTTATGCTTCAACTCAAAAGAACACAAGCAGGCTCTGGTCCTGCACAAGCTCACCAATAAAGTGATTGCTCCTAATTGGTGGGCTCTTGCAGGCAGTGACTACATATTGTAGTTTGATTGTACCAATAGGACATTGATTTCATAAAGGTTTCTCATGATACACTCTTGATATGAAGGGATGATGTGGTTACTTCAGTCTGCGTGTTACATGCGATGTTCCTTGACTACTCGAGCAGGAGTAAGGAATTATACAGAGACAGGGATACAAGCAACCAAGTATCTGCTGATGGTTTATTGGGTACACAACACAAGCAACATCAGCTGTGTTATGCCTTGTTTGGTCTCAGTATCGATCGCAAAGTGACACTCCAGATGTGTAAATAGCTTATCTACAACAGGGAAAAGGTTTCATGAGCTGAGTTTTATGTTTATCCAGTGCCAGCTGAATGGTCTCACTGCTGCTGAGCTACACCATTAGCATGTCCTGGTTTGCTCCCAGCTCTTTCATGAACATATTTGCCTTCAAGTCCATGCTTCTTTTTAAAAACAGACAAAGGAGTTGCATGTGGTGTGGGCTTACAGGTGCACAGAATAGCTACGAATGCACTATTTGGATAGGGATGGAGAGTCTGTGTTCCTGTGCACTTGGCATGGTGAGCACCATAGTTCAAGTAATTCAGTTACAGCCTTACTCAGACAATACGGTCTCACAGGCTTTACACAAGGTATTTCAGAGAGGGCTGTGCTATTTTCTTCTCTGAGGGTGGCTCTTGGACCTGGCACTGTGCTGCTTCACATCCCTGCTCACGGCATCTTGCCCAGGAGAGCCAAGGGCAGGTGCCAGCCTCCCCAAGCAAGCTGCAGCTGCTCAAAGCACAGCTTTCTACTCCAGAAGCCAGCAGCATTTCCAGCGATAGCGAGGCACCCTCCCCTCCTACTTACTAATCGCTGAGTGCCATCCAACAGCAGGGGACTTCATACCTCTCTGCTTTAATTCTGTGCTATAACAAAAGTAGTTCAGCTCCCAAGAATGCATTTGACTTCAAAGCTCTTGTGATCCACGTGTGACATACATTGGATTAGAAATCCATTTGTCAGTCAGAGCTAATAACGGTGCTCACTGCACAAAACATTATCTTTGTCAGGAGCTGCCACATCATGAATATGCATGAGAGAGGGTGAGCGGGCTTGGTACAAATGTATTTACATTAGATGGGCTCCGACAAAGACTTAACGTTCTAAATGGCAGTACCTGTGATAACCTCAGATCCTGGCACTACTGAGATGTCTTATCTGTAAACAGACATGGAACAAGATCTGCTGCTGCTTTTCTTGCCCATGTTTGCTTCTGGATCAGGCCCTCAGATATTTTTTTAGAAGTTAAAATAAGCCTTAAAGGCATCAGAAGTATTTTGAAAGTTGGCATCTTGGCATTTCTCTCAATGCTGCCATTGAAAAGATGAAGATGGTGTTTTCTTTCAAAGCACAACTTCTCCAGTTGGAAAGAATGGATCAAAGGACATCAGAGATGGCTGATGCCTAAAAATATCACACTTACATTCGCTGCAGACAGAAAGGAATTGCATGTCTATTGGAGCTGTGTTTACTCCTAACACTACCAACAGCTGCAGCTGGGCTGGCACAGAGCGGAGCAGGGAAATCTCCCCCGAGGCTCTTGCCTCTGCAGTTTTAACTGGCTATTCTGGCACACTTTATGGAGTATCTAGTAAATAATTTTTAAAAGATCTTGTGCAGGTTTGAGCCAGCTATGCTCAGCACTGTTTTTTTCTTCCAATCAATCGTCCATAAAGTTGTAAGCTGATTTTTATCTTCCTCACACACTTATCTACTGTTAATGGGGCAAGGGGCAGAGGAAATTAAAAAGCCATAGAAGATAATCACACTGTGGTAGCCAAAAAGGAGCCTCTTCCTACTTTTCAGAATTCATTCTTGGCTGAGAGAAGTAGCATAGACAGAAAAGTGAGACAACTCTCTAGATGCTTGGCTGGATGTTATATTCACACAGTCTATCAATCAGTATGATTAATGCAGTGTACAATCAATCTCCACTTATACAAGAAGTCATCACACACAGTACCAGTAAATAGACACATGGCTCTTGTCACCCACTAGCTGCACACAGGCTGCAGTGAGCACCCTGCTCCTGTCCTATTTGTCCAAGGGCACCCAGCCACACACAAGCTCCAATCCTGAGAAGAAATGCCCCAAAATGCCTACAAAGACAGCACTGTGTCCCATGGTCACTCTGTCCTGAGACCTGGGGTGATGTAAGCACAGTTCTTCATAGCTGTGCTCCTGACACAGTGGTGAAACCCAGTTTTACATCCTCCAGAGCGGTGACTCTCTAACCACAACAGAGGAGTGTTTACCCCATGGCAGCTGGTAATTCCACAACCTGCAGACATCAGTAAAGTTGCTTTCCTTTGGCATTTGAACCCTGTTTAACAACATATCGTTTTTAAACTTTGAGCCTTGAAGGCCAAATTTCACCTAAAGAATCCTGAATCGCAGAGCTTCAGCAACCGCTGTTGAACCATGACAGTGTATCAGGGGAACCAGAGACCCTTCTCTGAGAGTCATCAATATTGTTCTGATGTTTGGTAACACCAGTGGCACGAGGGGCTATGGTCCAGAGAGAAGCACAAAGGGAAGTAGGACACATCTCGGGGGCTCCTAAACCACACAGTAACATTTCACAGTCTGCCATCTGCAAACTATGCACAACTATCAAACATAAGCCCGAAGTAAAAGACCCGTGAAGTTTAAAAATCTCCCACAAAAGCTTTTCTCCCACTTCAAGGCCAAGGAAAACAAACCGACCTCACAGCGTGTGGAGGAGAGGAGAACAGAGACAAAAAAAGACCTCCTAATTAGAGCAAAATTCAATAAGCCGTAGGCTTGGTTTAAAATGAAAATGCTACCACTTTTTTTCTTTTGCAGCAGTGACCTTACTTTTGCCTTGAGGATTAATACAAAACACAGCAGCATTTGCAGTCAATGTTTTCAGTAGAACTGCCCGAGAGCATGTGAAGTTTGGAAGATATTTGCTTTCTGGGTCAGGCTGGAGTTTTCTAACAGAGGTTTCAATTAATTTTCTTAACTGCCTATCAGCTTTGCATAATTCACCATGCTCATCTCAGCATCCAGCCTTTGTGGCTCCCAAATATCCTGCAAACATGCATTAAGGCCCACAGCTCCCTACAGGGATAGTGGAAACATTGCTCCCTTCCAGGCACAACACGGAAGCTGCAGGCTGCAGATGTGCCCTGCTGCAGAGCCAGGGGCAGCACGAAATCTGATTTGAGTCAGACATTTGCTTCTCCTCAGCCCTGGTTGCTGCGTATGACAGTAGCTAATTTAGACCCACTTGAGCTAGGTAGCATTAGCTGACTGTGTGAGATGTTATTCAATATACTATTATGTGAATCAGACAACAATTTTCCTATGAGTTTGCATAACATAGCAGGATGAGGAGGTGCTAACCTGTACTTCCAGCTCTTACTTGCCAGCTCAATACTAATATAACAACTCAATATATTATATGTTATATCAATATTATATTAATATCTGTATTAATGCAATGACAATATTAGTATTATTTGCAATTAGAAACCCTCAGTACTCACATAACCGTATGCTATCTCCTTCCTGAGGACCCATTCATCCACTACCATGTGACCACAGACACAACCTGGCAGAGCATCAAAGTAATCAAAGTACCTGAGGTGCCTGTGTGAGCTGTTATACCAGAATTTCGACTGTTTCTCTGCAGCTCCATTCTGCTCAAATTCATAGAGTTGTCCAAAATCCTACTCCCTTTCTCTGAGCTATGTCTTCATTATCGTACACTGATGATGAAGGAATCTTCCTTGTCAAGCACTGCTCAGTGTGCTCTGCTCTGCCGTTTGTGTACAGGGTCCCTTTCCCACCGGGATTGAATGGTGTACCGTGCGAAGTGCGTGGCAGTATCCTGAGCATGAAAGGTATTATTTATGGAACACTTCCATAGCATATCAACAGGCATGTTGACACCTTGCCTCCTGACACCCTGTCCCTTGACCAACATCAGCAGCATAGGCTGCCAATGCCCTGCTCTCTGCCTGACACTGGCATAGTAGGCAGGATGCTGCCCACATTATCCATATAAGGTATGATTCCTAGTGCCTCCACAGAGCTTAGCTGATGACATGTTGTCAGACTGTGCAGGTGAGGCTACCTGTGCCACAGTGGAAATAAATGGAGACGAACACCTTGAAGCTTGGACCACTAAGTAACACAGCCACATGTTCAAGCTCAAAATCTATGATAATATTACAGAAGCAGTTGAGCAGACCTGAAGCAGTTACCAAGGCTTGCTTTTTTTCAGCTATGAAACTTCATTTGAGGGGAAGGTCAGAGACTTTTTTTTCCTCCCCAGTTTTCTATTATGTGTTATTCACTTTTTCATGTGATAGTTTCTATGAGAAATGCTTACCTTCCAGCAACTAATAGAAAATTCACATAACGAAGACTGCATCTCCTGATAAAAAATCTCCAGGGATGAATTAGCCCTAGATAGTTTTACTCTCTGCTTTTAAATTCATGTTTATATAGAAAGAAAAAAAGCTAGCTGATTTGAAAAATCACAGATCCACTACAAATTACAAGCTATAAAATACTGTACCTTGAAGGTGAAAGTTGGATCATTTTTAATGTAAGGGAGCCACATATCTTTGTTTTACCTGCCCAGGCATGTTTTTGTAATAGAACAACCTGGCATAGTGACATTTCTTATTTCAGCTGTCCATTTGTCACAGTAGGTTTTCTTCCTAGTGTAGTAGCACAGAAAAAGACTAGGACTGGGAACTTAACATCTCTGTTCTTTGTTCCTGGCTGTAATTCTCAGATTCTCATGTTTCCTGGTACTACATGAATCCCAGCAAAACCAATTTTCTCCTTTTGGGTTTTGCAGTTCGTTTCTCCAGATTAAGTGCAGAAAACTCTTTGCCTGACAGATGTCTGGGAGCTGTTCTGGCATCCTCGGGGCCAGATGCAAAAGGCAGCCTGAAAAGCAGCTGCGGGATGATCTTCCAGTGGGCTGTAAGGGTCAGTTCCCAGTTCAGAAACAGTACGTGGGGGCCTGCCTGCATTGTGGCCGCTGATGTGAGAGAAGGCATCCCATTTGTGCTGTGTGGCATGTCATCTCCACTGGCCCTGAATGCAGAATCTTTCTGCATCCCTTGCAGTTATGCACACATATAGACAAGACACCTTCACCAATTAAAAGGTCTCTTAGACATCAGAAGTAAAATCTCAGGTTCAGGACTATTCAGACACATTCTGAATTACTTCTGAGACTTGCAAGAAAAAGGGTCTGGAAGGTGTCGGTTGTTTTCTCCCATCTTACCACGCTTTTATGAAAAAGGGAGTCTATATATGTCCATTAAACCTAGCTTCTACAGTCTTTGGACAGCTTTACCAAAGAACAGGGTCAGGGCAACAGAGCTATAGGTGGCAGAGACTATGGGGTCCTCTGCATCCATTGTAGTCCCCTAAAAGCTCATAATTCCAGAGAGACGTGTGCCTGTTCAGCCTCTCTTTCACCTACTGAAAGAGCTGGAACAGCAAAATGCTTTCCACTGACTTTCCAGAGGGACCAAGGGTGGAGAAGAAATAGATGCCTCTGGAAATCTAATCTTAATACTCAACATTTCATAGCCCTCAAGCAGTCCCCACATTTCATCGATGCCATGTGTTGCAGGTTTTTTTCCCTGTGTAAAGCACTTTCAGGTTCTCCTAGGGACAAACAGAAGCCCAACTGCCCCTCTGCCAGAGTTCATTCTCTGGGTCACTGTCATTCCTCGCTAATCTAATAAATTTTCCAAGCTGATTAATTCAGGCTTCTGGTAACAAGTGGTTGTGCTACAAGCGTGCTGGGATTAACACCGGGCACTCGCTCCCCCTGCGCAGGAGCCTCAGCTGGCAGCAGCACATAGCTGGAGGCTGAGGAGGTACTACAAGCAGAGACAAAATGCTGCTGATATCTGGCACTACAAAGACAGACTCAGATAGTGTGTTGTCCCTTGGAGGTACAGAAATGAAAAAAGTAAGATATGAAGAACTTAAATATTTCATCACAGACTTTGCTCGATTTTGTTCTTCATTTACATTAGTAAGCAGCACGCACTTTGAGATTGGGAGAGGGAAAAAAAAAAAAAAGAGAGAGGGTATTCCTTGGTTGTCTTCCTGTTAATGCTTTGGATGTTAAAGAGCACCTACTTCCACCCCCTACATCCCAGGAGCAGTGAGTAAGTATCACCTGGATGGGTCTCCACTGGGAATGACTGTGTCCACAGAGCTCCTCCATCAGCCATGGGCCATGTGCAGGTGTATTATCCTGAGATTCAAAGCCAGGCTTCTCTGTAAACACAAAGGGCTGCAGCCTACACCCTGAATGAGTACCTTGATGTGTTGAAGTAGCAGATGATCTTTCAGACACATCTGAGTACTTCATTCAGGGCAGGATGGGGACACTGAGCATACATGTTGCCACTGGCAGAGACCTCCAGCCCAGACACAGCCAGGGCATCGCAAGGCCCTCGGCATAGCATCCATAGGTTAAGGAGCAGGGTTATGGGGCCAGAAAGGAAAGGATAGAAATATCACAGTTGTTCATGGCAACTGGGAAAGGAGCTGCTTTTTTTCTTTTGCAGAGGAAGGATGGGAAAGAATTAGAAATGGGAAAGAAAAGTCAAGTTAATAATGAAGCAGGAAATAACAATGGAATATAACGAAAGAGATAATGCCATAAAAGTCCCTATCTCTCATTTGGAATCAGTGCCTGAAGTAGCAGTTGTACAGCGTGTTTATGCCACATTTCTAAATGATCCTGAGACTCAAGGGAAATTCTCTGTCTCCAAACAGCTTTCCAAAGTGCTGCTGTACAACTGCAGCTTCAAAGGGTAACCTGCAGCAGTTAGCACCAGTGCAAACTCCAACACCATTCTGGTGAGAACAGAATCAAAAATCCCTTTATATAGCAGCAGACCTTGGAGGAGGACTCAGTAGCTTAGACCAGGGAGGACCATTTGAAAGTTAGTATCAGTTAATTATTTATGACTATTCTTAGTGCCTCACAGAAATCTTGCTGTAGTCTTCTCGGGGCTCCTGAGCTCTCCCCTGCTGCAGCACTATTCCAAGAGCTGTTTGACAATTAAAATCACCCACCTCAAGCAGGCAGTTGAAGATGGGGACCTTCAGAGGTCCCTTTCAGTCTCCATTGTTTCATGGTTCTAGGAAAAATCAATTTGCTTTTAGTGAAATCTAACACCAGGATTTTTGAAGGGATGTGGGAGTTAGGTTGCCAAATCCCAAAGAATTTAGAAGGCATTTTGGTTCCTAAATCCCACACACTAACAATTCCCTGGCCATTTCTTAAAGGTCAATGTCATTTTTTTCTTTAGGCCTGATGATCACAAACCTGTTCAAGTAAAAGTCAGAAACCCTGCTGCTCAGTGACCAGGAACCAGCCTGAATGGTCTTATCAGTCTTCTTTAGTGCTATATACACTTTGCTAATTTCAAAAGCCATACAACACAAAAGTGCTAGAGCTGCAAAACGCCACTGTGTTTGATGCAGTCACCTGCAGGAGCTAATGCCTCGATTAATTTTTCTAACATCTGTTCAGAGTGCAGCACAAGAAGGCTGAAGCCTTGCTTGAGGGGTCTAAAACAACAGCAGCACAAGAGACTTTCTCTTCCCACCCAGGGCAGCGCCTCTGTAACCACTGCAGGAAATGACCAGTAGCTACACAGGAGGATTGTGGACAGACATGGCCCACAAGACAGGAGTCACCGTCTGCTGACAGAAGAAGAGAGCTTCATACCTGAGATGTAGCTGCTGCTTCAGTGGGTACCATGGACAGGAAGCCAAAGCTTACGCTATACAAGCCGGAAGGTGGAAGACTGAGCATCTGAAGAGCTTAACAAGATGATCTCCCCTTGTGCTGGAAACAGCACCACACACAGGTACTGGTACAGTGTAAGGAGGGCAACGCTTTCCCTGTACTCATTTTGCCCCCAAGAGGGAAAGGTGCCCTGGCAAGTCACATCATGCAACCACAGCGTTTTCACATGGTGCATAGTCTGGACAACAGTGCCAAATAATCCGGTAACCAGGGAAAGAAATGACCATTTTCAAAGTATTTTTTAATAACATCATATATATTTTTGATTCTTCAGGTCACAATGGGAAAATAGGTTACAAACCACCAATTCTTCCCATTGCCACTTCCTGCACTTTACACTCACTAAGGGTAAAAACATCCACAGTAAAGCAGCTCATGAAGAATGTCACGATGTTCTCATGAGGGCTTACTGGTCAGCAGATGAGTAATTTTTTAGTGAAAATGAACAACACGGTACGTTTACCATGAAAAGTCGCCTTATGCTGCAAGAGGAATTACAAGCCCAAAAGTTCAGTACTTAAGAGTTTGCCTGACTATTCTATAAACACACATGTAACCCTAACATTTGTGTCATTTTAAGAGCACTGCACAAGAATTTCTAGGGTGAGCTACCAATTTCCATAATCCTAAATAACAACTTCCACTAGGATTCCAGGGCTGAAAACTGCCTGTTAAAGGGTGCCTGCACCCTTCAGAAACACTGTCAGCAGAAAGGCTATGAACTGATAGATTAATCCATCTGAGTATAACCTGAATTGGCATAAACCTTTCTTCAGCCCATTACTGTGCGAGCCAGAGCCCAACCCTTTGGTGTGCTCCAGGGTATTGGACTCTGGTTTCATGTTTGCATGCTGTCCCAGCAGCTGCCCGGAGCAGGGCCAAACTTCTCCTAGGCTCATGGATGGGTTTTGGGGCCAGAAGCAGATGTGCTGAATTACTGTGAAAGCCTGATCTTGAGGGGTTTCCAGGGTTTCCAGGCTGGAAACAGAAAGCAATGAAACTCTAATAAGAGTTTCTGCCTACTTTAGAGTTTCACCCTTGTGTTTGAAAAGCAAATGAGGTAAAATAATTTGGGAAAAAATATATCCATGACACTTTCTCTCCTTTCCTTCGAAGGAGTTCTGTAGCTTCCTTCATTTCAAAACCACCTTTTGTTCCATTTCCTTAGTGACACTTCCCCTCCTGGCTCTCCTGAGCCCTTTCCATAGACTGTACGAACCCACCACTCCCTCCTCCCTCCACATCCCTTTCTTTCTGGTTAAATTTGCTTTTTCCTCACGTGGCACCGATCATTTCAAAACAACCCTTCCTCACCTTTTCATGTTATCACTCTCCACTGATTTTCAAAATTCAATCGAAACCCAAAGTTTTTGCCATGATTTTCACTATTCCATTTTCCCCATTTTTACATCTATTTTTTTCCTCCCGCTCTTAAGTGCTTTGCAGTGCTATTAGTATGGCAAACATCAGACACAAGGCTGGGTTGTGTTGTGCAGCAGTGTCCAGCCTGAGACTCATCCACGTGTTGAGAATAATCCTCAGCAGATTGGTCTGGGGGGCTCCAGTTCAGCACTTGCAGGCATGTGCCCAGGCAGCTGGACGGCAGCCTACAGCCCATTTTCCCTTTTTCCAGCTTTATTCTTTTCAGTAATGAATCTAGGAACTGGCTCCACTTAATCCACGGTCTTTTCTGTCCATTTGGACTGGACATGATGACACTTGTATATTCCTTCTTTTGAAGGTAGCCACCTTTAAGAACAACTGACATCACTCACTGTGTATTACTGAGTTATTTCATAACCTGCAAATCAGGATCTCACCTGCTCAAAAACTGAAAACAAATACCACAAAGGTCTAACTAAAATGTGAGGGAAATGCACCCAGAAGGAGCATAGATACTGAAAATAACATTTCAGGAGAAATTAAAATAAATGAAATTTCAGGAGGGACAAACCAGCAGATGCTGGAAAAAGAAGAGACCATAGGACTACAGAGAAGAAAAGAAACCCTAGACCCCATTTTCTGATATTATGAGGTTATAAGTGAATTGGCACAACTTTCTGGAATGAGCAATGGGACAGGCTGAAAAAGACTTTGGTGTGGTGTCACTGGTACAAACACTAAGACTTCAGCAGATGAGGGGTGATGTGTCATAGAAAATGAAGAAAAAATATCTGACCACTTTTCATTTTTATTCAAACAATGTAGACAAAAATACATGATACAGACATCCTCTGGGACACTGATACACCCTACTGAACCCACTGGGGTTACCCCACAAGCTGGCTCAGCCTTCGTTTCACCCTCAGGAAAGTTGAGGCTGACCAAAGTTGTCCAACCCAGCTGTCTCCTCACCAGTAACAGAAAGTACAGACATTCAGCATGAGTCATTTATGAGGCTGATGTAATAGCCTGGAGAGATTCCTACGCCCTTCCTGACAGAGACCTGAGAATACCCATGGTAGTGAGAACTTTCATAGGATCCTGCCTAAGTTGTTCTTGGAGGGACCAAAAAGGTTCAAACTAGACAAGAGAGTCTATTAGAGCTAAAATCATTTGTGCATGCGACACGTTCAGGGACTTCTAGGTTTTGCCTGGGCACAGCATCAGACTATGAGTGGGCAGGTAAGTGCTACCAACAAGGGACAGGAGGAGGAGGGTATAGGCAGCTGCATGTGCTGCAGTGGCAGCACTGCCTCAGCACCTTCTGGAAGAAAGGGAATGGCATACTGGGCCGGTTGGGGTCAGGGTGCTCTCAAGATTTCATGAGTTTTATTTACATAGGAGCAGTTGTGGCTGGTGCAGAGCACATGCAGATCCACAGAGGCAGTCCATCCAGAGGGGTCAGCACCCAAAGAGAACAAGATAGCAAGGACAAGGGTAGAGGCAGGTAGATGGAAGACTACAAAGAACTTAGAAGGCAGTGTATTAACTAAGATGACAGCAAACACTTTCATCACAGAAGCAGCCGAAGTACTGGTCAAGGTTTATTTTGTGGTGAACAAGCCCTCTAGAGCTTGAAGTTTAGAGAACAATTGCTTGCAACAGGCACATCATTTTTGGAGAAACACACCATCAGTCCCTGGAGGACCAGGCAACACACGGGCGTTACTGTTGGATTAAAAGTTTCATGTTGAAATACAAAAGAGTTCAGCCCTGGGAATAAAAAAAAAAAAAAAAAGAAAGAAAAAAAGAAGTTGCAAATGCCTGTCTTAACTCCTATATTAAAAGTCCTTGGTGAAGAGGGAGGGAAAATACACGGTGTTTGTGACTGAACTGAAATGGGCTAAGTCCCACACACCCGACTGCAGCAGGCTGAACGCAGGGTGTCAGGCTGTTCTTCTGCTCAGTGGTGGGTACAGTGGCAATAAATGCCCTGAAATGAGGTGGTTTATAAAAAAAAACCTTACGAAGCCCACGAAGAGCTGCAGTCACTGTACAGACTGATGTTAGTGCAACTATGCAATCTAAGCCTCTACCTTAACCACAGCCAGAGATTTCAAGAAAGTTGTTTTAAAAAGGAAATAACCAAACATACATAAACAAGTAAGCCTCTGCCAAAATTAAAACTCGCAAGCAAAAGTTACCAGACATTCGGGCCAAATTCAAGGACGCAACGATCAGCCGGCTTGAAGGGTAGGTGCTTTATAAAGCCAGGGGGACGTGAGGGGGCAGCGGGGCTGTGGGAAGGTTTTATCTGGGGCATCTCATCCGCGTGCATTTCACCCCCGCTCAGCGCTGCCCGCGCGGTGCCAGCTGGCAGCCGAATCGCGGCAGCCCTCTCGCTGCTCCTCCCCACAGCCCCGGCCTGGCTCACCCCGCCAAAAGCTACAGGCTGCGAGGCAGAGGCTGCGTGGCGTCCGCGGAGCCGTGGAGCAGGGGGAAGCGGATGGCGTGGCAGGGATACAGCTGCTTGCCTGCAGAGCTGGGCCAGGGCGGGGGGATGTCACGGGGGATGTCTGCCACTAGGCTTGGCTGCTCCTGTCGCCAGTAACGTGGAGACAATGTGTCCTTTGCTGTATGTAGCAGCTTGTTAGTGATTTTCACGTCGGTGAGACACCCTGAGCAAGGGCAGAACTTGGGAGAAAATCAGCAGGAAAGCCACAGAGAAAGCCCAGGGAGCAATGCCCCTGCTCAGGAGGAATGAAGAGTTACTGAGGGATTAGTATCCCATATCTCTTTTACTTAAAGACTTAAAAAACTTGGAACATCCAAGTGAAACTGGGTTGTGAATAAGTTGCACCAATTAGGAAGGTGAGGTGAATTTTTGCACTGGGTCAAGTAAAGCATTCAGAAAGGTAGCTGCAAGGGTTACATGGCTCTCTTGCATTGCTGTAGATTTTTTTTGGTCTGCCACAGAAGTTTCTCGGTGCTTTTCACTACATTAAAAACAAGAAGTCAAAGAAACAACTGCCCTGCCCATTTGTATCTTACATCACAACCTTCACAGAAACATTGGAATTACTATTTTCTCTTTCAAACATCCATGAAGGGCTACCAAAAATTTCAGACCCCTCCTCCATCAGTCACCACCAAGCCAGGTAGAGCCCTCTGACTGCTCACTTCCCAACACCAAGACCATCAGTTGGTGTTTGAACTGCTTCCAAGAAGTCATCAAGAGTTTCAGAACCTGTCACTTCCCTTTAGGCTATTTCAAAGGAATCCTGGAAAGTTTAGAAATTGAGACTATATTGTGAAGTGGAAATTACATGAAAGCATCACTGTAGGAAGCACCTTCAAAACTAGAGGCAGTGAGCTCATGACTAGGCATAGCTGAAGCTTCAAGTGCTATAAAATGCCCTTTGGGTAAATTTCCCACAGGTCAGTAGGCTTCAGCCTTGCTAATTGCTATGAATTGCTATGAAATGGTAAGTAGCTCCTACCCAGTAAATATGAATGAGCAGATGGTACCCAAACAGGAGACCGACAAGGTTGTTCGAGATGCCTCCTAGTTTGGCAGGTCTCCAGGTATGAAATTCAGCAGTACAGTTTTTCTCCCCACCACACTTTAGTTAGCAGTGTAATTCTGTGCCATCTCAGCACTAGCAGGCTCTTTCCATGTGTCTTTCTTGGGAGCCTAAGAAATAGTTAAATATCTGTGAGAGGGGGATGCCTTCGGCAAGGGGCTGACACCTGCCCTTCAATACGCATGCCCTGCTCCCACTGTCAGGGTAGATCAATGTTTAATGCAATGGCCTTGACAGAGTGCTGCTAATAAAGATGCAGAGAGCAAACAAAAACATCTGAAATAGCAAGGCCACGTCACATACCTTGCTCTTCAGGGATCTGAGCTATTTGGCAGTGAATTTATGGCAAGCATTTTTAAAATGTATAAATAAGGGTCCTATCCTGGATCTCTGTCTCAGGTAATGTTCTCCTCCGCCTCTAACTACATTTCAGAGTAGCATGGAGAACAGGAGACACGTGGCCGCCCATTTGCCCTGACCACCAGTGGATGAGGGAAAGGGGAGCAGCAGTACAAGACCCTGGTGTCCCTGCACTCCACTTCTGATGCTGGTAGTGCTTGGCTGCATGTGGATGACATTACCTGGCCAGTGTGGGAATGACCTTTCTTATATCACCTATCTGTCTTTTGCACAGGGTACCTCCTAGAACAGGTTGCCACTCACAATCTTCTTTCCTACTGGAATATTTGTCAAATATAGGAGGAAAAAATTATACAGCGAAAGACTGAGTGGTAATTTATGCATGTATATATCTTGTTAAAATAGATACATGGTGAATGTCCAAAGCAGTGGGAGGTTTTGACCCTTTAAACCAGTAATGGGGTTTGTGCTTGGAATTTCAGCTTGATTTTCTGAAAATCTGCTCAAATAGTGCTTCCTAAAAAAGCTTGATTTGGGACAGTAAGAATGTGTGTGCGGAACACAAACCAGGCAGTGCTGAGCTGCATGCAGATGTGAATTGATGAAGTGGTGTGTAGCTGGCCTGGGCAACAGCAAGGACCAGGCAACACCAGGGGTCACCACAGTCTCATGGTCTTCTGCTCAATCACGACACAGCTCTGACCCCATAGTAACAAGATCTGGACTATACATATAACTGTACATACAGCATATTAACAAGATCGGAACTATACATCTCCTACATCTCTCTCTTCCCATTAATTTCTTCTCTCTGCCTCAACCTCTCTATCCTAGGTGCTCTGAAAGTCATACATACCTCTCACAACACAGCCCTGCCTCAGATTCACAGCTCTACTTTAAAAATCACCTCTTTCATGAATCCTCGTTGCTAATCTCTCCAACAGTAAGTTTTGCACTAAATCCCTGAATTGATTTACCTGACTGCTCTCCAGGCCAGACAAGCCCACAGGCCTATAAGCTTATCAATGAAAGCAACACAGCTAATTCTTTGCCTTGTAGGCACTATGCACTTTAAGGAGTTTAGTAATATCGATAAATAATAAGGTTTTATTCCCTGTATTAAGAATAAACAAACCTCCAAAGATTTTCTTTTAGTTCAGAGATTTATCCAGACATCTGGATGCTTATTTGCAGCCTCTCCAGATTTTCCTGGCCAGGACATTGTGCTGGAAATCGTGAGATTTCCAATGGATTTTTGGTTTTTATCCAATTGGAAATACTGCAAGAGGAGATTTTCCTCCCAGCCTTCCAGGATTTCTAGTTCATGTGCCGGCTGGAATCAGCATATAAAGAGGGACATAAAAAGAAAACATCGATTAAGAAAAGCTGAGGAAATATTTGTACTTCAAAGGTATCTTTTCAGCTTGGGGTGACAGTTCTAATTAGTTTCTAATGAAGCAAAGCTGATGAAGCCTTACTTCATGTGACTGTTTAGATGACCGTTCTCAGAAGACTAGGACAGTGAGGAGGCACGATCTAGGCCTGTGACAAGTTCATGTTTATGATCAGTCAGTGCGTCTCATGATCTGAATTATCCAGTTTTGAATTAGACATGGACTGTTATCTCAGTTTCTGAGCTTTTCTGTTCACCAGCCTCCAGGTCTCTCTCAAGAATGCCCGCTGGGATTGCTTTTGCCACCTATTTTGCAACATCAGTAGAAGGTGAGAAGATGACTGCTCTGACCTCAGTGACTTTTTTTTCCCATGCCATCCACCAGCGAAAAGATGGCGGGAAGCGGATCAATGAAAAGGGAGAAAATTGTGGTGATGGGAGGGCAAGGCAGAGATCAGAAACATTCAAGTGACAAGTGAGGGGATACAAAAAGGGGGAGGAGATTGACCGAGATATGGTCTGAGATAATGGAAAAATCCCCAAACACATGACCTCCCTGCTTCTTTCACCAAAACCAGCCAAAATCTGGAAAGATACAGCAAAAGTAAAAGACTAAATCCAATGCTGGGATGGGAGGAAAAAAAAAAGCAGGGATAAACTGTAGGAGCAAAAGCAACACCATGCCGTAGCGGGGCGGGGGAAGGACCCTTTGGTGAGGAGGTGTGTTTCCTCATATAGAGGAGGCACAACCTACACTGGTGGCTTGGTAGCACCCCAAAGTACCAGGTTACCACAAGCAGTAAGCAGGTCAGTTTTAGTACAACCACAGTGATTCAATAGCAGAGCCCTCCTGGAAGTTGTTCCTCTGTACACCAGTTTGACTTCCAGGAAATCTGCTCTTAATGAACTTATTTAAAACAGGATTCCAGGAAAACGTATGTCATGCACTTAGAAAAATTTTGCATTACATTTACTTTCATCATTGTGTGATGAACCAACAGCAGGTTTCAACCAATGTGGGCTCTGAAAGCCATCACAGCACTTAACAGCAAATTTAGGACACATTCAAGGTCACCAACAGGGGATGTTGCAGCCAAAGGCAGATTACAGATCCTGTCATGGCCCAACACATCTGTTGTGGCTTCCAATGGCTGCTCATCCACAGCAGGTCAGGGAATGTTGCTTGTGTTGACCAGAGTAACTGAATGCAGCGTAACTTCTTAGACCAATGCCTGCCAGTTATCAAGGAAAATAGTGATGCTTGTCTATGAAGGGACAGATTTTCTTTGTGGAGCACAGGGAGCGGAAGTCAGAACTTCTGTTAGTGCTGGCAGCTGTTGCAAAGTCTGCTCTATACCAAAAGGTAAGAGTTCTTAAGTGCTATTTTCTATAAAATATAAAAACTCTAAAACTTTAGCTGAGAATCATTCACAACATGACTTCCAAAGTCATCAGAGCAAATCATAATTCATTAAGAGAGAAAAATAAGATTGTAATTAATTAACTTATTGAAATTATGAATCAAGGACTACACAGGAAAAGGCTATGCATCACTTTGCAAGTTATTCAGTTAATCAAATAACTGGGCAGAAATATTTGCATTAATAATTGCACTAGAAAGTGCTGATCACAATGTGTAATAAATCCAAATTGTTAATTCTACAAACTCTATTTCAAGTCTGAGACGTACGTACAAAAACTCCCACAGGTATAAAGTGAGATTTGGGGATGTATCCTTAGTGACTAAAACAAATCCTTTCTCTAGAGCACTTTGACAGCTGGTCAGAGGAACAGGTGAAAACTTACCCATGTTATGTCCCTTCCTATCTTATGCATAAGGTTAAGGACAAGGGGCTTTTTCTGACAATTCATAAGGATGCCCTAGAACTCAACAAGAAGACCCTTGGACTGCAGTAGCCAACAGCCAACCCTTACAATTCTTGGATATAATTAACCTTGTCAGCACCTCCCCATGAAGAGCAGTTTCCACAGGCACCATCCAAATCTCACAGATTGTGAGATCTCTCAGCTGTGCCCTAGCTCAGGAACTTGAATTGGCCTCACATGAGCTGGAATTTGTGGGACAATTGCACCAGCAGCCTTGGAAGTATCTTGGCTGCCCAGTCCAAGCTCTCTCCTGCTGTGCGTGTCAACTGTCTTTTGCTTGGCACCCTCATCCTAACTTTAATCCAACCCCTGGGCTGGGATTTATGGGAGAGGAAGGCGGGAGCCATCTGGCCAAGGAACAGCCCTTGCTGCACTTTGGCAGCCCCCTCCCAGCCCGTTCTCCTGCACGTACTGGCTTTTGTTTCCTTGGATCCCAAACCCAGTGGAGGCTCTCGTGATTTTTATGTGTTCAGGATCTGGATGTTTTATCAAGCTATTACAGACACATCTCACTCCAGACACATGGAAACATATGATCCAGACTCATCCTCACTTTCTGGTCAAGAGAAGGTTCCTCTGCTTAGCCTAAAACACCTTAGTTTTATTTCAGCTCTGCTGTTTATCTAGTTTTATGTCTCCGCTACTTCTGCTTTTCACTGATTTGGGACTTTCTGACTTAGTGGATAAAAGCAGCAGAACAACAGTTGCAAGGAGTCCTGAGGTCTCTCAAACTGCTTCAAATCAGAATACTTTAATTCAGCCATTTGATACAAATGTGAGGTTATTAATATGCCAAGTACAGTGCTCCATTGCATCAACTTTTTCCCCGAGTTGCAGACATACTTTACAAGCAATAGACCTGTAAGGTTTTGTTTGGCGACACTGAGATGTAGTTTTTGCCCTTTTGTCTTTCCTGCTCTTTTTTTCCCCATAGATCTATTTGCTAAAATAAATTGAAACTGGGTAAAAGAATATAAAGCACAATTTATACTAGATATATCTGCAATTACTAACTCTGAATTAAACATATCCCTTCATGAATAATGAAGCAGAAATAGGCCAGAGGAAAAATGAGATAAGATCTTCAATCCATGTATTTTTAATTGCTTCATTATCTAAAATTTGGTATGAATAGCAGTGGATACAGTTTGCTGTTAATGCACAAAAAGAAATGGGAATTTTCAACCAAATCACAAAAGGCTATCAAAAATTAATTTTGTGTGCTGTGATCATTGAAAATGTAAGTGATTTTGTGGCAGAGTGACATAAAAAAAATACCATTTATATGCTAATAATGAACAAGCCATATTTTTTCATTTTGATGCAAAATAAATTTTATTTTCATTTTAATGAACTGTAATGAATTATAAGCTGTTTCTTTTTATCTTTAGGTAAAAGCTGGGGGAAAGATAATGAAAGGTTGACAAAAAGACTGTCCCTGAATGAAAATAGGATGGAGCAGAGCATGACCCTTGTTTTGACCTGTTAAACTGCATTGCTGACTTGGCACTCCACAGTCAAAAGCTGCCTTTTAGACCCAAGGTGTGCACGGCAGTGGACAAGCTTTAGGAACACACCCCATCATAGGGCAAAGAAGAGAAAATCATCAACATTAGGTAGAGGAACTCAACCTTTCTTTCTTAAAAGTCCAAGCAGCCTCAGAAGGGGGTCTGCTATCTATTCATCCACATAGATGAGGCAGCTCTAAGCTTAGGGATAACTTCTGTAGCTGTGGATAAAAGCGTCACGCACCACAAGGTACACTAGATATATTTGCGGTCCCTAACTCTGAATTAAACATGTTCCTTCATGAATAATGGAACTGAAAAAGGCCAGAGGTACTAAGGAAACTGATCCAAAGCCTATTAAAGCCAATGAAATACCTCACGTTGATACATGCCATATTAATAAATAATTACGGGATGGGTTTTTTGCAGTAATTCCTAGAAGCACTAGGTGCAGTCAGGATCTTTATCACTTCAGTTGCTGCACATGACGCAAGAGATAGTCCTGCCCTAAAGGCATTACAATGGAAGGATAAGGTAAGAGATAGCAAGTTGGGTAAGAGCAGCAGAGGGAACCCAAACAAGCCATGAGATTATTGTGCTCAGCAATTACGTGCAGCAGTTTTGGCATAGCAGCTGCTCTGACACTTCTGAAACAGGTGAGCATGTACCAACACCAGCTGAAATCAATAGATATTGCACACATTAAACACCCCGGAAAACCCAGCTCAGCTTTTTGAAATGAGCCAACTGTAATGAAAAGCCAATTTGAAACTGCTTGTCTTGTATTTACTGCTCCTCGTTCACACCGAGGTCTTCCCTCGGGGCACCCGTGCCTGCCTTGATTTGAAATCAACTTCTTTGCACCCCTCTCTTGTGCAGATTGCCCACACATAATCAAATTCTAGCTTTAACTTCTTTCTTAGGGTCTTCGGCATATTATTTAAAACAACTTGATACAAACAGCACTGCCGTGACGCTCGGGTCTGTGTGCAGCATTGCTTCAGTGAAACATTTCTCAAATACTGCTGCACCAGGCTGCAGGTTCATGAGCCTCTGCAAAGGACACAGGTATCCAGTGGGGCTTTCAAAACACCTGATCTAGAGACCATGGTGCTTCTAGATTCCAATTTGCATTTTTATACACAATAATACCTTTAAGAAGCTCATTCTAAATAACTTCTCAAGAAGGGCCCTTCCACTTATTATTTGCACTGGAGTAGTAGAGGTAACACATCAGTGTTTATTTATTCAACTTTGCTGTGAAAAATAACAAGCCCAGCTAAATCTTGGCAAAAGGACACAAAGCAATGGACATAAGTTACAATACAGGAAATTCTGTTCAAATACTAGGAAAAATATTTCATCCTGAAGGTACTCAACCATTGGAGCAGAGATGCAGAGAGGGTGTG
Source organism: Actenoides lindsayi (assembly GCA_025331215.1). Taxonomy (NCBI): domain Eukaryota; kingdom Metazoa; phylum Chordata; class Aves; order Coraciiformes; family Alcedinidae; genus Actenoides; species Actenoides lindsayi. The sequence goes on from WTSP01003896.1 coordinate 19,611, forward strand.
GGATTGTCATCCTAGGACATATTCCTGGGCTGAACAAGTAGCTTTCTATAACCAGGCCTCCCTCGAGCCCTGGATTGGGCTGGAGACTTCTAGATATCTTTTCCAACATAAATTGTATGGCTTAAACATTTACAGACACTGTAATGCCACAAAAATGAAAGCTGGTCTTACTGTTTAGAATTAACTCCTCAGTCTCCTCTGCACCTCCCCTGCACATCCCATGCAAATGGTGCATGAGAGACTGCAGCCCTGAGATCCCCTCTCGAGGGAAATCTCCTTTCAGTGTGCCACTGACTGCAATTCCCAACAGGAGCAGTGCCCCAGTCTCCCATGCACGGTGCAAATATCTCACCCCTGGGGACTCTGACAGAGCTGGGTGAGGTAACTAGCAACTCAGAGAGGAGAAATTACCATTGACAGCTCACCCACAGCTCTCTGCTGAGCTCATCCTCACACAGTTCTTGGGACTTCAGCCCTCCTCAAAGCATGACATACATCTATTCTGTATTTATTTGCACAAGTATTTACTTGTAAAATGCAGCTAACTGGTATTAAAATCTGTTTAGAGAATTGTGAACAGTAGCATAGAAGAATATGAAAGATGACAAAACTAAACTTCTAAAAGAAACCAAATAACTAATAATTATTAAAAATGAAAATAAAAAAAAAAAAAAAAAAGAAGTTCTGATAACAAGGCACTGACCCATGGGACTGACATGTAAAGCAGAAGATAAAGAGCTATATAATATTTACATGTAATAGCATTTTCATTCTGAAAGCAACTTTTAATCCTGAGATCTGAGAGGAATTTATTACCAGATGCAAGCAGGGATGAACCTGCCTATCAAAAATACAGAAATGATACAGTAGTGGTCACATCCTGGAGAAAAACTCAGGAGCTGGGCTGGAAGAAGCTCCCTCTGATGAATGTAACCTCGCTTTGTGGCAAAAGAAACACATGTGATGAAGCTGATTTTGTTAATGTATTGATTGTAAATCAAATTGACAAAAAATGCTTTCATGGAAGCAACTGCTGGCCAATACTTGTCCTGTGCTAATGGCTAACAAACCCAAAGCAGCAGCTCTCACCTCTCTGAATGGTGTGTTCACCTCTTGAGGTCCTGTCCTTTCCATGTGGCAGCTTGATGCTCCTAGATTGGGTGTCATACAGAAAGATGTGCTGAAGTTCAACTACAAGGTGTTAAGGGTGAAGAAAGAGTAACTCCTGGCTAACAGTATAAAATCACTCTTAACAAATGAACTAATTATCTTCAAATAGGCTGGCAAAGGAGCCTGGCAGATGAACACCCATGTTTGCAAACCTAGGCTGATTCCAAGTCAAATACAGCAAAAATCAGGTGCAGAAATCCATGAAGAAGTAAACAGGATTAAGCCTTTTTATAGAAGAAGACAACTCAATAGCCCGAGGCTTTCATAGCATGCCCTTGTGAGCTCATCCCAAACCAAAGACTGACAAGGACAGTGCCTGAATCCTTGGTTTAACCAGCCACAAAATACCACATTTGCATTTCCAGAAGCTGTGTATTCCCCAGCACTGCTTATGCCTTCAGAGGTTATTAACAAACTTACAAATTATTTATGTTTTCCTTTCTTTTAGCATCTGTGTAGATTTTTTTCCTTGAGCTAAATGTTAAAGTTTTCAGTTGTTGCAGAAGGTAATAGTTTAAGACCTCATTTGCAGACTCGGTTTTGCTTTTTTCCTTCTCACCTCTGGGATGTATACAATACTCACAGCATGTTTGACAAGATCTCCAACACAAAGCTTTATTGTAAATCCTACTGGTTTACCCTAATTATTCACAATTGTTATTGTGAATTAATTAGAAAAATAATAAAAAAAAAAAAGAAAGAAAATTACAATAAAAAAAGGAATTGGACAAAAGACTATCTAAATGAAACTTGAAGAGGAATGAATTGTGTTTTCATTCTTGGAAATGTGCATAAAAAGACTACGTAAGCAGTAACAGAAAAATAACAGATGTCTACAAGAAAAAAGGAAAACTGAAGAAAACACAGGGATATGAATAAAAACAATTTGACTCAACCAATTGGAACCATTTGTTTGGTCCAACAATGAAGCTTTCACAAGTGTTAAAATTTCTGTTTTAGTTACTGTCTTGACATAGCTACTGAAAATTGCCCAGATTTTTAGGGATTTGTCCTAATCACATAAAATTGTACCATCATTTTCTTTGGCTGCTACTACGCTCAATAGGAAATCTAGCCAACAAGAGACATGTTAAGTCTTAATCATACTTGAACAAGAAAGACTTACAATTCACTCCTCAATAAGACATAATGAGTTAGATAGAAGGTGATTTGCTTGTTCAGATTGTTTGGGGAAATTAAAGTATTGATTTTCTACAAAGTCTCCATGCATTTTTTCCAAAAAATAATTCTGTTATTGTATTTTCTGTTATTAAATTTTTCCACTTTTTTCTCACTGTATTAAGGTTTGCATATTTTGAGAAATAGAACCAGGGAAAGAGGCAAATATCTGCTTGCTTGACACACTTTTGTCTATTGGCATTTTCAAGAACTAACTGTGGCTAAGTCCTCCGGGCTGCACTGAGCCCCCTCCCTGACCCAGCAGAATCAACAGAGGAATTGAAGGAAACTTTTGTAAATAAAACTTGCATTTAAATTAAGGAGGGACTGCTTGCTCCTCATCTCCCTGTAAATCAGATAGGCAGGATCTGATCTTTTGAGCTGTAAACCTCAGGAGCGAGCAGGACTTCCAGGATCACAGACTGCATCTGCTATTATACTCATGCAAACACTGCACATCTTGAAGAAGGGATTGAAATGTTCCAGGTTAGCCATATCTTGGTGTCAGTGGTCCTTACGGAGAATTAATTCAGTAGAGCCCACCTTAGGACATGAAAGTGAAAAACAGTTTGCATTAAGCTTCAGCCTTTCTTGATCACCATTCAGTATACCCTCCTCTTCACTAAGAACCACTTGCTCATCTATCAAAGGTTTGAAATGGCCATTTATCACATCCTGTGCATGCATGGATCAAAGCCCAGAAATGAATCAGAAGCAAGAATGGCAGGAGGGAAGAACGCCCTTCCCACCCTGCTGCTCTTTCGTATAGTGCATGCCAAAATGAACCAACAGCTCTGAAAAGTCTCCAGCTTCCAGTCATCTGGTACTGATTGTTGGCCCAATAATCACCCAGGCTCCATGAGTCCATGCATAAAAGGAATCAAAGGCATATATTACTGAACATAATTTTTTCCCTTTCAGAAAAGTCTTGCTCTGCCATAGTATGCAGAAAAGTACTGCGTGAGCGATCTGATAGGAAGGATGACAAAATGACAGAATGGGCACTACTATGTTGGCCCCAAATCATGCTCTGATGGTATACCTCCATGATTAGGTGGCTTCAAGCATAGACAGGCTCTTGCAGTCATTCATAGAATAGTTTCAGCTGGAAGAGACTTTCAAGATCATCAAGACCAAACTTATTCCTAGCCCTGTCAAAACCACAACACCATGTCCCTGAGCACAACATCTACCTGGCTCTTAAACACCTCCAGAGATGATGACTCCACCACCTCCCTGGGCAGGCCATTCCAATGCCTGACAACCCTTCCACTAAAGAAATTCTTTCTAATTCAGCCTAAACCTCCCCTAGTTCAACTTCAGGCTATTTCCTCTTGTTCTATCACTTGTCACCAGGGAGAACAGATCAATTCCTGTCTCGCTACAACTTCCCTTCAGGAAGTTGTAGAGGCAATAAGGTCTCCCCTCAGCCTTCTTTTCTCAAGGCTAAACAGCCCCAGATCCTTCAGCCTTTCCTCATAAGAGACATGCTCCAAACCCTTTACTAGCTTTGTAGCCCACCTCTGTACCCTCTCCAGCACCTCAACGTCCTTCTTGTAGAGAGGGGCCCAAAACTGGACACAGTATTCGAGGTGCAGCCTCACCAAAGCTGGGTACAGAGGAATGATCTCCTCCCTGCCCCTGCTGACCACACCGTTCCTGATACAGGCCAGGATGCCATTGGCCTTCCTGGCCCCCTGGGCACACTGCTGGCTCATGTTCAGCCGGCTGTCAATCAGCCACCCGGGTCCTTCTCTTCCTGGCAGCTCTCCAGCCACTATCAACCATCTTGCAAGACTTCTCTGGAGATTGGGCACAACATCTCCTCCCTCACTTGTCCTCCCAGTTGGATGGAGGCAGGAGCCTGCCAGGTAGGCTTCAGCTCCATCATGGCCTTCTTGGACAACGTGCCACCTCAGAGCTGGGACTGGAGCTGAGGTATTGCCGCACTTGGGTGAGTCCCAGCCACTGGTCTGATGCTGCTGGTGGGCAATGGCTTCCTTCTGCCTTGCAAACTGCCCATGGGGTCATTTGCTGGGTCGGCCTGGAGGGGCATTGCTGGGAAAGCAAAGTAACCAACTTTGGCACTGACGAAAACCTGCCAGCTCTGGGGTTCAGTTCTCCTCTTTCAAATGCTCTGAGAGTTAGGAAAAGGGGTCTCCCCTGCCTGGTCCAGGCTCCAAGTGCTCCACTGCCATCCTCTGGGCTGAAGCTGAGGCTCTGTGAGTCCCACCACACCCCAAAAAGGAGCTGATGAGCCTTGAGTGGCATGTGGTGGGGGCTCTGTCTCTTCAGAGAGGTTCACAGTAACCTGTGTACACTTTATCCATGAGTTGCATTTCAATCCAGATCAGCTGGGGAAGAGGTCAGGGGGTCGTTGGTGAGTATTAAACTAATTAACTAATACACTAATAATACACTAATTAATACCGCAGAGCAGACTTTCTTAGATACATGTGACTGTGCTCCCCCACCGCTGGGAACTGGTTCCTGCAAGAGGGTTTTTCCCCAGGCTGGTGAAGCAAAAACCTTTGGGGAAACCCCCTGCTTCCTTCTCCTCCCTGCTTGGCACAAGTGTTTGACGCAGGGATTTGGATTTGTCTGACAGTCCTCTGGGTAACCCAGGCCTCACCCACAGGCCTGAAATGCCGTTGCAGAATGGCAGGGGAACAGGCCCAAACACAGTGTCCAAGGTGATGCTTGAGACATGGGAAACTGTTGTATCCATCAAATGCAACCAAGTTCTTTTTGGCAAGGGGCTTTCTAAAGGAGCACAGTGGAGAGCTGGACAGCACACACCAACACACACCCTTGTAGAGGTGTGCTCCTCCAGAGTGGCAGCCTTCTTCTGAGCTCCCCTTAAGCACTGTGACCCATTCATGTCCTGGTGCTTTCTGTGGGGACCTGTTTGCAGGTCCTAAACGGTCTAAAGCTGTACTGATAGCATAATACTCCCTGACATGAACAGCCTTGTAGCTCCTATTCATCATTTAGGAAAAGATTAAAGGTGTTAGACAAGTCTTCAGCGCTGCTCTGGATCCCTGTACGTGGATTAATCACTGAGAGCCCCAGGGAGCAGAGCTAAAACTCACCTTCAGTTGTTCCAATCAACACTACAAGACAAACATCTGTTAGAAAAAAAAATCTTGTGAAGGTAGTAATTCCTCACCATCCCCTCACGTGTGTTGCCTAGTAGCTTACAAAACCTCCTTTCTGCTGATGGGAATAAACAGGTTTTGCTTCTCCACGGTTGAATTGGCCAGCAGTGGCCCCCACTGTGCAGCATGCACCTAATCCTGGTGACTATGCAAACCACGAGGCTGCAAGTAGAGAGGAATGGAACAGCTTCTGTCATCTTATCCACCACAAACCCAAGGCTGAAAGGTCCACATTTCCATATCTGAAAGCAGGGAAGATGCTAAGTGGATGTGTTATTTGCTAGAGATCAATTATGGACCAGTGTAAACAGCTGGTCTCCTACTGAATTCACTTCTTTATTATGCAATTTATTAGAGGATTATTCAGAAAGCTCAGCTGGATCTTACTATCCCTTCAATACGTATTCTGTCCTTTAACAAAAAGGGGAACTGCAAAGCATGTTTCTTACTAAACTCTCCTACTGAGAAGACAGCGCGTTGCTAATGCCACAGAAACCCCCCCTCTCCTCCATGCAAGGCTGACAAACTCCCCAGACCCACCCCTGGGCCTAGCTCAGGGGTGCAGCCCAGGCAGCACACTGCCTGGGCTTTGTCACCAAGGGGGCACATCTGTTGATGCCTTTCTTATACTGAAAAGACTCATGAAAGTCCCACCACCATGGGGGCTTCCAGTGCCCAGGAGAAAACAGGCCATGCCTGAGTTCTTCTCCCAGAAACATGATTCTGAGAGTTCTCCCAAGGAGAAAAAAACTCCTGATTTGGGTCACTGCTGCTTCCTGCATTTTGCAAATGACCTTAGTAAGGATGCCACTTGTTTCAGGCTTCATGCAGAATTAAGTCAAATGCCTCATGAAAAGCCAGAGAAACCTGTGTCTGCCTGCATCCTCTGGGCAACCATCCCACACCCCTCCAAACAGATCCTGCTCTGAAAACGGCACCTGTCTTCCTCCTTCTCCCCAGCTACTGTCAGGCCTAGCAGAAGCTAGATTTGGCAGTTATGCAGTTTTAATAGTATGATAATCATTCTCCCTCTTCCCTACTTCTAGGCCTTCTGGCATTCAGAAAGGTCAATGGTTTCATTCCTAAAGGAACTGAATATGTATTTCTTTTGTATCTGAAGAACCGAGTAAAAGAGAAGGAGAAATTTTTTGTGATGCTTTATACTGAGCCTCACCTAAAACTTCCTTGTTAGTCTAGTTCCCCTGGTATACCTGCATTGCATGGACATTGCAATTCCAGCAAGCAAAGAAGCTCTATCAGCAAAAGGCATCTTTTGCGGCTTGGCATACAGCATCTATCTTGTCTGTGGTAACACACCTTTTGAAGAACACTGTTTTGTGAAAACAGAGGATGCAGCATCTATGTGACAACAAGCCAAATGCACTGGGTGCAAGAAGAGAGAGTGTACAAGGGAGCTCAAGCATGGGCTTGAGAGCACCTGTGAACATTCCCACAGCTGTGCCTTATGGGTGATGCTGAGAGAAACTTCCCCAAGGACCAAGGCAGGCTTTGTCTGCGTCTGAGAATCACTGAGTGCTGGGAGGACACATGTGCCTGCCAGGAACTGCCTGTATTGCCTGAAAAGTGCCATGAGCTGGAGGGAGTTCATTTACCATGCCTTTATTTCTGGTTCACCGATGATGAGTTTTCTCAAGAGCAGTTTGTCTAGTGCCTGTTCTGACAAAAAGCTGTTCCCAGTAAGGACATGGTATCTTCAGGGCCGTAGCATGGCCAGTGTGGCCCCAATCGAGAGATGGCCAAAACATTGCTTAAGTGTGTTCAGACTGAGTGGGAAGGTGGAGAAGTGGAGTTCACATCAGCAGTAATGGCTGGGTGACTTGCTCTCTTTTCCTTGCATAGGTAAGAGGGAAGGAAGTTGGTGGTTACAGTTCTCTCTCCAGATTCAGCAGGTACAACATCAGCTCTGTGGTGACCCTAAGTGTCAGGCAGGTTCATGAGGATGCAGAGCATGTGTTGTTGTTTAAGCACATTTCCCAGCCCCTTGTCTCTAGATGAGAGATGAGTTCCAGGGGTTATCTCAAGAGAAGGCAGACTTTGCTAAAGAACTGAAATTAGAAGTGATGTATTGAAAAGGAACTGCAGGTGAATTGAAACAAATGCCCTATAAATATTAAGCAGAATAAATAGCATGTGATGTAAATTCTATAAATACAATAGAAGGGAATGCTGGTACCAAACTGAGGTCAGACAGACAGGTCTCTGGATCCTCCTTCTGGCTCTTCTCGTAGATGGGCATCACATTTGCTCATCTCCAGTCCGTCAGGACCTCCCCAGTTAGCCAGGAGCACTGATAAATCATGAGGAGTGGCTTGGTAAGCACATCTGCCAACTCCTTCAGCACTTTCAGGTGTAACTCACCTAGGCTCATCGACTTGTGTATGTCTAGGTGGTGCAGCAGGTCACTAACCATTTCCTCTTGGATTATGGAGGCCTCCTTCTGCTCCCCATCCCTGTCCTCCAGCTCAAGGGGCTGGCTACCCAGCAAACGACTAGTCCTGCTCTTACAGACTGAGGCAAAGAAGGCATTAAGTACCTCAGCCTTTTCCTCATCCCTAGTCACTGTTTCCCCCTGCATCCAGTAACAGATGAAGATTCAGTCCTCCTGTTGTTGTTAAAGTATGTATAGAAGCGTTTGTTATTGTCTTTTATGGCAATAGCTGAATGAGTCCTATTTGGGCTTTGGCACTTCTAATTTTCTCCCTGCAGAGCTTCACTGCATCTTTGTAGTCCTCCTGAGTGGCTGCCCACTTTTCAAAAGGCCACATTCTCTCTTTTTGTTCTTGAGTTCCAGCCAAAGCTCTCCATTCAGCCCGGCCAGTCTTTTCATCTTTCAGGACATGGGGATGGCCTGTTCCTGTGCTTTTAAGATTTCCTTCTTGAAAAGTGCCCAGCCCTCCCAGAGGCATTTGTCCTTCAGGATGGCCTCCTAAGGGACACTGCAATCAGTCTCGTGAACAGGCCAAAGTCTGCTGTACGGAAGTCCAAGGTGGCAGTTCAGCTGACCCCCTTCCTTACTTCTCCAAGAATCAAAAACTCTATTTCATGATTCCTAAGCCCAAGATGGCTTCTGACTGTTACATGTTCAACAAGTCCTTCTCTGTTAACAAGCAGCAGGTCCAGGAGGGCATCTTCTCTAGTTGGCTCCTTCATCATCTGCATCAGGAAATTGTCTTCCACACCCTCGAAGAACCTCCAGGACTGCTGCCTCTCTGCTGTATTATATTCCCAGTACACACACGGAAACCTGAAGCCCCCCATGAGAACACAAGGCAGTGATTGCAAAACCTCTCCCAACTCCTTTATAGAATATTTCATTAGGCTTATCATTCTGATTGGGCTATTATTACAACCACACTGGCTATTCCCCAAGATTCACCTTTCAAGATCAGCTAAAAGGGGACAGAGGAACGTTCCCTATGTTAAAGAAGCTTTCTGCTCAACTCGCACATGCAGAATCATGCTTTCCCCTCAAAGCAAGGGCTTCATATTTAAGATCGTCTAATGAAACATAAAATGCCATTTCAGAGCAAACCATAACCTGTACTTACTTCATTTTGTCATATTCCTGAGAGGTAGTGGTTACTCTCTCATCTCCCATATAAACTTCACAAAAAGGTCTGCAGCCATTACGCTGCTTACTGAAAAGAGGAACTGGAGTCATGATGATTGATCTGACAAGGATCGGCTTGCTGTGAGGAATAATGGGTTCTTCAGCCATCATGTCACACATGTATTCAATGTACCTGCCAAAACCAAAAGGCACTCATTTACACAGAGAAACAAGTTCTAAAAACAGGTGAATACATAGGTAAGTTACTTCTGTTCATAGCCAAGACACTGAGCAGTGACAAATGATAAAAATAAAACACTGGGAACACTTAACAGCACTTCCAGCAAACATATTTTCAAATCACATAGTATTTCACAAAAAGAAAATGAAATAGGAATGTGGAGAAATACTTATGATCTCAATTTAAGGACAGCAACAGTTTCTGTACAAAAAGCCTGATAGCTATGTCACAACAGGAAAAATACATTGCCCAGAAAAACTGAACACAGCACCGCATATAAAGTCATCTACACCTGTGTCCCACCTTCCAGACAACTTCAGACATTGCCTTAGGTCTACAGCTTTACATATATTCACTTGTAAAACAAACTAGCCACTGTTTCCAAAGGCCTTCAGACACCAAACTAGAACTACTTATTTTGTATCTTACACGTAACGGATCAAAGCTGCACAGCAGCTCTGAAGCTAGTAACTCAAAGCTTCCTAAAGGCTTTAAGTTTATCCTCATCAATATCCCCTGTCTCACAGACGACCTTTTAAAAATACCTGAAGTAAATCTGTACAACAGCAAAATCTATCATTTATACTTAATTAATCCTTACTTCTCACCTTTCTAAATCTAATCCTTTTCGTAGGAAACACCCATACTACAGTGTCACTTCCTACTGAAACCCTACTGTTACAAGACCTAGCAAATTTAATAAAATAATCAGTTTAAAACATTTGACCAAGTATATAAAAGTCACCTCTGCATGCACTCCTTTAAAAAGCAGAAGGCAATTCTTACCTAAACAGAGAAGATTGACAGAAATCACTATTGGTCTTTCCACAGAACTTGCAGTGTTCTGACAGAGTAAAACCTATTGTAATAAACTAGTAAACATGGAATAAGTCTTACACATGTGGAAGTGGATTTTATACGTAAGACAGCATTCAAAAGCACTTCATACCCTTGATTTCATTCCTAACATTTCTTCACTATAGATCATACTTTCGGTAAGAACATCGTAAGTAACTTAAGGGCTCACAAAATTCAGAACTTTCTCTACTCATGATACATCTGTTTTTTCCAAGTATTTTGCAGTTCAAACACATACACTACTGAAATAATTTACCTTCCTAAAAAAGCATCCTGTAAAAATAGTAACATATTTATAATTGTATAAGTACTTGCTTCAACAGTACCCTACAGACCCATACCATACCTTTTATGAGAAGGCCAAATGCCAGGAGGACAGCGTTTCATACTAAACATATAAACTGCAGCTTCAGCAGTAGTGAAGAGACGACAGAAACACAGAAAAGAACAAACTACAACAGCAGATGCTGCTCTTCCATCCTAATGAAAGGAGAGAAAAAAAAAAAAGAAAAAGAAAAAAGAAGTTGTCACTTTTTAATTCAATCTAGTGGAAAAAGCATTACAGAGGTTACTGAAGAACATCTCCTTATTTAGTGTAATGAAGTGCAAGGTCCAGCTCAAGCATTAGATTTGAAGCGTGTCTCAACATGAAATGTTTTAATTTGATTTCCGCCATACAAAAGATACTGCATATTATCTGCTTGCTCAAATGTGAATAATAGCTACCTTGCTAACACCCACCTTTGTTTCCTGGCTGCTACCTGAAACCTCAGTGCAGGACAGCCATGGAATTCTGCTACAAGAAAAGTCCCCAGATTCAGAACAACTAAGACATACTGAATTCTTTAGTCTTCTGACTAAAACCACTTCAGATTAACAGCCTGCCACAAAACTAAGAGAATTAAAATCCTGATCCTCTTTCTGCAGGGACTATGACCACACACATCCCAGATTCATCCCTATATTATAAAAGAATGAAGGGATAATGGATGACAGAACTGGACCTCTCAAGTTTTTTTGCTAGCAACAGAGATGGTTTTTTGTAGTTGTTTAGCATATGAGTGTGGAAGTGGGGAAGAATGAAGTATTTTTTCCTCAACTTGCTTTAACAAGCATATCCTTCAAAGCCAGGCTTCTATTCTGACCATTAATTAGATCAATGAAAAGAAGGTCTGCCCGCACCATAAGAGACAGGTGTTTGAAGAGCAGTTCAGCAAATCTGTATTAATGGCATTTAAACCTTCTTTTCAACCGCTTGTTTTCAACATAACCACTCAAATAAAAATTTAATAATTTACTAAATTATTGCAAACTTCTACAGGAAAGATCAAGATACCAGGAAGCCCTACTGTCAAGGAGGCACCCACAAAATAAACAGCATCTTCTATCCAAAATGGGGCTTTATTACAAGCAAAGTTGCCCATCATTCCTTCTGATCAAATACAAGTGTGGATGTCTGTTGGGAATTAACTACTACACAACTAAGATACCACTCACCCAAACCTGGGGGTGAGGCTCACTCAATCCACAGAGACTCCATTAGTCCATGGCAGCGCCCTTGGACAGTGTGTCCAAGGGGAGGGTCTGACTGCCAGGTCCGCTGCTCTGCCAAGAACCAACTCCTGTGGCTCTTGGGTAAGACCCAATTGTAGCACAGTCGAGGGTGCACTGTGGTCACTCTGATTGGCTGAGGGCACAAGCCCAGATGAAACACAGACAAGCACAGACACCAAGACTGTTTACTAAAGCTAAAAAAACTTCCAGATAGATGAATCATATTGCAGCTATCATTCATTTCTAGTCTTCTGGTATGTGCTTGTCACATCATACCTGTCATCCAGCCAAATACATGGACAAGCTTCCCTCATGCCCGAGAAATGCTTTTTGGCATTATATCAAGGTTAATGATTCATTAGAGATCAGTGATTTTGCAGATACAGATTACATGTTCAATGGACAATAGTGTACAATGAAGTGCAAATCCAGCTGTGACTCAGAAAACATGAAAAAAAATACAAACTGAAGAGTAAATCAGATTCTTTCTCCCAAAGACTACTTTGCTTTAATCCCTCCTGTAAACTGCCTTCCAAGCTACAAGCAAGCAAGCAAGGTCTACATTACCCTACTAATTTGCCTAAGGAGAAAATTCATGCAAGCAACTTTCCTAAAGACCTAGCAGAATGGAACTGTTCCCAGGTCTCACAGTAAAGAAAGCCAGTAATATTCACAATCTCAATGAATACTAGCATGATTATTCACAATTTAAAGCTGGACTGAGCAAAGCACTTCAGGCTTAAAACAATTTCTTACAAGGCAGTGCACAATGCAGACGTTTTTCTGGTCTTGTTTCAGCCATAAATGCATATTCTTGCATATGCTATAAAGATTCTGAAGATTTGGGGCTCGTCTAGCTGGCCAGCCACATTCAGAAACCTGCAATGAGAGAGAGAGAAGAGGTGATAAACAAGATTACATAGTCACATACATTTGCATAGCATAAGCTGTGTATATAAGAAGCAATTTTACACTTCAATGTCACCTTCAGGTAGAAATTAAGCAAAATGCTCAAGAAAAGCAGTTTCACACAGTGTTAGCACCACTTTAGAGAATGAAGTGTAATAAAACTCCAGTTCTGTCTATAGTCTGCTGCACTAGAATTATCGGCAACTAAGATTACTACCTGAAATTTTCTTAGAGCAAGGAATAAAATAAAACAACAACAACAAAAAAAACCCCAAACAATAAAAAACCAGAAAGACTTGTTTCACTTTTACATTTGTCCTTTGTTCAAAGAGCCTCAACAGTTAAGTGACCTTCCTTCTGAAATTAGTCACTACAAAACACTAACAAATTATCATTAGAAACTGACATACCAAGGCTCCTACAGATTTTCACTGTGTTCTAGTACTTTAATGAAAAAAAGATGGCAGTTTCAGAAAGTTTTACTTTGTAACACTGAGTTTTAAATTGAACATTCACTTGTTAGTGATAGCTTCTGCAAAGTGGTCACTGAATAAAGCTAAGGCAAGTAGTCCTCCTTATTCCTGTTCTTCACAGGATTCAATGTGAACTACAGTACATCTCAAATATTACAATAGCAGTGAAAGAATTATATTGCTACAAATCAGAAAACAGGCTAGTGAAGCAAGTGTATTCAAAAAAGCAAAAAGAGCTTACTGTTTTTCTGATTTACCAGTTACTATCTGCTCAAACACTAGTTCTGTTACAAGACGTAAGCCATACAACATTAACTTCTTTCCCTTGGTTATGTTTTAAGAGCAAAATATTCTGACCATTAGCACAATGATGGAGGCTGCACAATCTGTTCCAAGTAGGACTCAAAACTAGCAAAGACAACTTCAAAACTACCATCAACTCAAGCAAGGTTAAAGTTCCATACAGACAGCATACAGTAAGAAAGCAAGAATATATAATTTCATAAATATCTACTAAACAAAGTGTCAGAATTAAGAATTTCAGAAGCTGTCTTCCATTGATCAAGTCTAAGGCTTGCCATAATAATCTTTTGTAGGCACTAAAGAAAAACTAAGCTTCTTTAGCTCCCTATGTGGCTGGTCATCCAGTACTGAGTATGAAGTTAAGTCAGTCAGTGTTGCTCCTTGTACACATGGATTTCAAAGATCTACATGGAAAATTCCACCAACGTCTTTTAAAGAGTTTGTTCCCCAAATAATTTTTGGTTTTAACCAGAAGTGAATGTTTTGTAAAAACTTCCTAAGTACTCCAAGACAACAACATAGGCAGGAATCTACAATGTTTTGCCAAGTTATAATCTATTACTTCCAAGCAAATCAAAAATGATAAGACAAAATTAACATCAAAAAGATAAACGTAGACCAGAAGTGTTTCAGAGCACTGGTAGATTTAGCTGTGCTTATATTACCATTCACAATACCAGTACATCAGAAATATCATTGTATAGACACCTCAGACTTGTGTAACCAAAAATTAATCCCCAGGGTAAACAATTTCCCAGTCACAGAAGTTATCATTCCATAAACAGAGACTGGTAGGTTTGTAGGATGAGGAATAAATCAGTTCAGTATGTCAATCTCAGCAGACTTTCCAGCAATCTAGTGCTAAAAAGCATTGACAAAAACTTTGCTTTGAGGTACCTGCTTCAAATAATCATGCAGGTGGTTTCTTCCGTGATTAAGCTTTGCCTGCCATGTTGAACAGCCTCTGCCTGAACATCATACTTAAGCAGATAGAGGTAAGTTGATTGCCTCTGCCCACAGAAGCACTAATATTTTTTACAGGTGTCACAATACTTTGTCTTGTTTACACATTTACAAGGAAACAAAGTGACAAACACTAGACAGAATACACTAAACATACCCCAGCCTGACAGTTTAAGTGAACTTGGATGTTCTTAGAAGTAATGAAGATGAGCTTAGAAGTAATTCTAAGTACAGCTTTGCAGGATAAGGCCCAAAAGGGGTTTCCTGTAACAAATAGCGCTTCTAGACTCTACTACAGGCAGTCAATACTGTGGGAAATGTGCACGATCACTACAGTCTGTTTAGGTGAGGTCTTGTGTGGACAGTGCCAGACAACTCACAACATAGAAACAGTCTCCACTGTTGAGCTACTTACAGGACAGATGAAATGTATTTAGTAGCAGACACTGGTCTAGTGTCCTGTAAGCACCTAATAAGCTTTGTTATTCAAGTATCAGAAAGGCTAACGGAGGCTTAGCTGAGTTATACCAATATTTAAGGCAGCAGCAACAAGCAGTCAGCTGGGGCTTAGCTATATGGAAGTCAAATGGCATGTAGTAGGATAAAGAGTAAGTCCAGTAAAGAGGTTGTGCAAATCAGTTGCCAAAAGAGTAACACCTTGTATAAAGGAAAATATCTGAATTTTAGTTAGATTTTTAATTATGCTAAGTATTCTCCATATAAATCTGAAACATGTAAGATATCTGTACAGGTTTACAAATATATCACTCAGTAGTCCAGGAAACAGACTTTAGTCACAAAGATTAAAAATTAGTCTTTAATGTTAAGTTTGGATTGAAAGCAGAGACAAGCAGAATTACAGTTATTCTTTGATCTTATGTTTATACCTACTATTTTGTCATCTTTTTGATTACACAGCCTCCTTCAACATTTCACAATGAAAAGCTGAAGGTATAATCAAGACATTGAGTTGAAAGACTTTTTCAGAAATACACAAAAATCATACACACTCTATTATGGAATCTTGAAGGCCTGTATGTTCTTGGAGAGAGATTGTACACAGCATAGTGGCCAGGATGTTTGGAGTCCAGACATAATCGTACATCTTCTATGTTATTTTTGATGGCAGATTCTACACCTTCAGCTGGAAAGGACATCACTGAAGACAGAACAACAGACACCAGGCGAAGTGTTAGTTTTTTTCATACAACAAGAACAATCAGAAATTATTAAGACAGATATAGTTATCATACCAGCAATTCTGGAAGTTATGTATGATATATCCAAGTCTCCTTTTGCATAACTGAAAAAGAAGACATTGGAGTTAATACTGGGAAATAGAACCATTCAAACCACAGATCTAACCCCAGGTCTCTCAGCCTACACCCACCACCATGGATAATGTTTCATGCCTTCTATCTGAGGCTTGTTACCTCACACTTCAAGGTTTTCAGAGTGGACCTTATATTTGAACAGTTACTCATTTACATCAGTTGCAACAAAATAATCTCAGGGGATATTGTACAGATGCCTTCAATGTTTAACTCATTCCTCTAGCCCCTCCTCTTAGTGATAAACATTCACTGTAGGTATCAGTTTGAAAGCCTACGCAGATGCATTAAAATCTTTAATGAAGGACATCATAATGCTTAAACCAAAGACCATTTGTTGAAAAATTACATTTTAAATTATTCAGTTCTGGCATATTACTATCTGTCCCAGATGGCCATGGTAACCAATTTCTGGATTCAATATGAATATAGGGTACCTGAATCTTTCCTCATTTAATCATTCCTCCAGAAATTCACTTTTAAAACTCCCATAGTGAGCAAGGCATTAATCATTGCACAACTATGATGAGTACAGTTTTACAAAGCAGCCTTCTGAAAAATAATCTCCCAGATAATTTTTTATTTAGGTTCATTCCTTTTATCTCTACCTAATCACCCACATTACACCAATAATTTATTCTTTTAAGACAACTGTTACTTTTTGTTCTTTATAGGGTATCCACTACATGGCAGAAAAAAAAACTTGAGAAAAAGCCTGAAGAGCCCCACAGCAGGCCAACATCCTTGAGAATAATCACATACGTCTGCACTCGTGATTGGCAAAATAACAAACATCGGTTATAGAACTTGGTTTAGACACATTCCTAGCTTACTTAAATCAGTAGCATATTGTCTCCAGAATATCAAACTGTGATCAAAACAATATGATGCATGTTTAAGGAACGCAGAGGCGCTATCAAAAAAATACTTTTATATCACTAGCAAGTTTCAAGACATTGCTTGAAAGAGCACACCTAGGATACTGCACTCAAATTTTGAAATATCAAGAGAAAACATTATGCTTTGATTCTTTACTGCTTGCTACTAAATAAGAAGGAGGATGGGGGGATAGATTAGATTATTGACTTTATAAGGATTGGGGGAAGGATTTTAGATAAGTCAAGCACTATTGTTCTGAAAGCAAGGATATTAAACAGTATTTACATGGAATGGCTTAATTAATCACTGTCCTAACAATGATGACTCAAGGTTTCAAGAGAAATTGAGAGTCACTACAAGGAAGTCTGAGAGTCTTCACTAGACAAAGACAAAAACTCAGCCTTGACTAAAAATAATCTTGCATAAGGAGGTGGACAAAATGGACAAGTAAACACTATTTCCAAGTAGTGTTTTGAAATTTCATTTACATAACAATGCAGTTGGCAAGTGGTAAGAGTGAAATAAATGTAAACAAATCAAGAGGCGGCATGGAGGTCTTCTAGCTTCTGATCCCTATGGAAAATTCAGTGTGCTTTAATCTACAGAGGAAAGTATGGTATGACACCAATATTCAGTCACTTTTCTGATGATACTAAGGTGTCTCAGGGTTTTTTAGTGAGCAGACTAGTGGGAATGTAGCAAATGAGAATTCATATCTTATTTTGCACAATAAATACCTAAACAAAACCAGAAATTTTAATTAGATGTTACTAAATTTTCATTGCACAAATAGTTGGTATTATCAATCTTAACAGAGAACAGCTTCACTTGAAAGACCATAACGAATATTAAATAGATCATTCCAACAAATTAATGTGAAAAACAACTAAATTACCAATTCACAAAATAAACTAGCTAGCACACACCACAAAATTCTACAACAGTGCATAGTTACCTTGTGTTACTAACAGATGAAGATGTCAAAGAATAAAGAATGACAGACTAATCATCACACCTATGAGTGCGCAAACCATTATCTTCAGTTAAACAATGCTCAAACACAAAGCAATCTTCCTCCAGACATCTCTACACTCACAAGAGTGGAAAAACATCTATTCATTAGCTAATTATCACTGTTTTTGCAGTTTATTTTTTAAAAGACAAGAAGAAATGCAGCATTGAAATTCACATAAACGTTCCCACTTTGTTTTATTTTGCAGATCTTTGTGTTGCAGTAGATAACTGAATGATTAATTGAATTTTATGAAGCAAAACAATAATGTAGCATCAAACCAGAAACAAAATTACCTTAGAAGCAAAGAAGCTAGCAAGAAAAGCCAGCTAATTATTCCCTAGATTACTACATCATAATCTCTTCAGTGAAAGAGACTGTTCCAACACAGCAAATCAAGGTCAATGATAAGTTTTGCATGTTTCTTTCAATACCAGTGACAACTGGACACTTAAAACGTTGAAATATGTCTATTGGCAGGGCATCTGTAACCTTGTAACCTTTACAGAAGCACAAAACCTTGTCAAGAGCACAGCAGCATCATAACTGACAAGTGGGCAATCTGAGCAGAGTTATGGTGAGGCTGCATGGCTGGGTTATCAGGCACATGGGTACATCTGTTGGACAAAGTTCCCTCCTTTGCAGACACTGCTCTGTCCTATCGGGCCCCTTCACAGAGCAGTGTGTATCTGCTTGAAATGCATGTTAGTTTGTATCAATACAGGACTGAACCTGTGTTGTTCTGTGTTCTCTCTTATGTAGCTAAAAACTGCTTCTGCGTAACCTGAATCTGCAACGGAGACTGTGACACCTCAAAGTCAAGTGGCCTGGGCAACAATCAGTGTGGCCGTCATTCACTCTCCTGGTCCTGGCAGCCTAAGAAATGCGCGTTAGTTTTCAGACCATCACTTATCAGGATAAACAAGACATAAAAATTGGAATTAAGATAATAGCAGCTCTGGGAGAGAAGAAAAAAAACCCACAACTTTTTTGGTAGCAACTACAAAAGACTAATTCCTCAACTGTAGTCTGGAATCAGTGAGAAAGTCTGTTTGCAGATAAAGGAATTAACTCCACAACTCAGAAAAGCAATGAAAAGTAGGAAGGAGACAGCCTATGTAATGAGATGACAGACACCACCACAGAAAGTGCTGTCATGGGTTAGGACTAGGCCCGGCACTAGACAAATGACAGATGCTCTCTGTTAATCCCTCTCCTTTCTCAAAGGAGAAGTTAAAAGGAATAAGGGAGAGAGACTTACAGGTAGGAAAACTAAACCAGCTTTAATGAAAATTAGAATAAAATGGAATATATACAAATACAAAACTAATATCAACTCCAACCCCCCGATGGCAATTACATCACTGTCATGACTGATGCAGTGGAGCAGGCACTGGGGAAGTCCCAGACTGGACTCAGCAGCAGACAGAACTGGATTCAGGAGATGGATTCTGGAACTGGATTCACGAACACACAGATTGGAATCAAAGGCAGAATGGACAGATGGATGCTGGCCAAGAGATTGACCCTCCTGATCCCTCAGCTTTATACCAAATATGACATGTATGGGCTGGAATACCTCACTGGTCAGTTTGGGGTCACCTGTCCTGTCCACTCCTCCCCACAGGTGCAGCCTTTTACTTTCTGCATCCCACAACATGGTACACAAGATTTATCAGAGACTTTGGTCTGCACATAAGCAAATAAAAGCAAGACCTTCTATGAACACCAATCCTTAGTAGCAACTATAAACATCAAGCATTACCACTGCTAGAAGCAAATGCTGTCTGCAAAAATACGCCATTAACTTAGGAAAGTGCAGTTATTTAGGAAGAGACTTATCTGAAAAGTAAAATCTTTGAACAGAAATAGTTCTCTTTTAACTCAAACCAGGACAAATGCTTAAGTGTGGTGAAGAAAATGCATGACAAGGAAGTTACATTTTAGTTTGTCCAGCACATCTGCTTTTCATGTTCGTTGAAGAGTTTTGGAAAGGTAGTCAAGGATGCAACCACAGAAGACGTATTTACACATCCCTGATAGTATCAGTTGTAGCCGTGAGTTTGTAAAGGCAGAGGACGACCATGACAGAAACAGATATGTCCCATACTAGATGCAAACGAAGAATTAACACTTCAGCTTGGTTAAAGCAT